>JARFNZ010144938.1:4517-18151 GCA_031763405.1 Balanus nubilus
CCCCCCCCCCCCCCACCCCACCCCCCCCCCCCCTCCCCCCACCTCCGATCGGGGGCCCCCGAGATCAATAGAGATCCAAGGTGATTTTGAGGCCGGGAAAAATGTGGGTAGGTTGGCCATATCCAGTAGTTTCATTGGAAATAATTTTATTTATTCTTATCCTTGGAATTTCAGCGAATCTATAAATAATTAGTAAATTTATGTGTTACCAATCCCAGTAAATCATTCTTATTTGTACATTTGTTCAGTTTTCTTGTATGTCTCAATAGATTTGAGATCAAGCTTACAATAGATATACATCCGTTTATCATCGTTCGTTTATCATATAGGTACCAGGGACGTAGCCA
The DNA here is from genome assembly GCA_031763405.1 of Balanus nubilus. Taxonomy (NCBI): domain Eukaryota; kingdom Metazoa; phylum Arthropoda; class Thecostraca; order Balanomorpha; family Balanidae; genus Balanus; species Balanus nubilus. The sequence goes on from JARFNZ010144938.1 coordinate 4,865, forward strand.
ATGTGGAGGGCTACAGGGGCCATGGGTCCAGTCCACGCCCCACCCCTCCCCCCTCCCCCAGGGGCTATGGCTCCAGTCCCCGCCCCACCTCTCCACCTCCCCCAGGGGTAGAAGCGATACAGTCTGCAGTAGATACAAAATGCGATTCTGTTAAAGTCATGCATTATGCCTTTGGGCGTTGCATGGAAAGAATTTGCCTTATTTTTTTAACAATTCCGTCGCACCCCCTCACCATAATAGCTAAATGTGTGGCTTAGCCTCTCCCTGACAATTTGCCCCCTCAACCAAATACATTTTGTGTTGAGTTATTTATTTATTGGCTATTTGATATATTTTCGATTTTTCGATTTTTCCTGCACTAACACGAGCAAAGGCTACATAAACACCTATCCTAAAGTCAACCAAATAATCCTGGCGACGTCTATGCATAAAATAGCATGATTATAACTCAACCATTTTATGTGATCAATAAAATATTCACGCGCTTCATTTCCTTGCAGAAGCATGCGATTCGTTGTGTTGCGAAACTTCTACAGTACCTTGATTCAAATGTGTCAGTTTTTGTAAGCCACCCTGTTTATGGCGCTCATTCAACTGATCCAACGCTGTGCGAAGATGGTTGTTTTGGTGCCTTGCTCCGAAATTGTTCGGAGCATTGGATTTATTGTAAGGTGAAATGATATGCAGCATTTTCTTTCTGTTATTATTAGCGAGCGGGCACGTCCGAGTAACAAATGGTTTCTTTGCTGAGTAACCCCGTCCCGCACCCTAAACCCCAGTTACTTTAGTGCTTACCACGGCGCGTGCTGCGTTAGGGGTGTCGGAAATAGTTTTCTCGCAAGTACTTCGCAACTACTCGGCCGGTTGCGTTGTGCTTAACTCTAGTGTGTTGTCTTGGCCCCATCAGCTGCGACCTTTCCACTCGACAAGTCACATATGTGTTGCCTCTGCACGTGCGCACGTGTAACTCCCTATTCCATCTCAGAGCGGCTAGGTCTTTGTGTTCAAATTTAGTGTTTGATTAGGGACCCATTAGCTGCGAGCATTGCACGAGTCAGGGGTGGGGTGCATCTGCACATGCGCACGTGCACACCCCCTATAATATATCTCGGGAACGGTCGAGCCGATTGTGTTCAAATCTGATGTCTAGTTAGGACCCCTCAACCGCCGCCTTCCGACAAGTTAGATGTTGTGTACATCTGTAGGTACATACATCTCACGTACACCTCCCTTTTGTATTCGCATGGAACGACCAAACCAGTTGTGCCCATATTTGATGTGTGGCTAGGGATCCCTGAGTTGCCACCTTCCCATAAATAAGCGGTGGGTGCATTTGAACATTCGGGGGTACGCATTTCTATTTTATATTTCAGGAATGGATGAACCGATTTTGCTCTAATTAGATGTGTGGCTAGGAGGGATCCCTCAGCCTCTGCCTTCCCACATGGAGGCGCCGTCTCTGGACGTGCGCACGCGCACTCCATTATGATCTCAAACTACTAAGCCCGCATACTCTCCGCACCATAGGCAGGCACACATTCATCACGTTCGCTCGTTCATCGGCAACAACGGCGCTTTACTGGTTCAGATAAGTATATACTTACTGCCGACATCACTCTCATAATTTAATACATTTCCCAAATGAACAGGAATCTCAAACTAGCTGGAACTTAATTTTGTATTGGTAATGGCGTGATAGATGTACGCGACCGCAGCATGTCCATAAAGGAACAACACCACTCTTATTGCGCTAAACTGTAGCATAGTTCGTTGCACAAAAGACCCCCTCCCGATAGTCAGTCAGTCGATTAATGCCACTTATCTGTCTCCCGCTCCTATTCAGATTCAGCCCAAACATTAACAAGTTTTTTCTTCTCGAAAATGAGTGTTGTTTATAACTAGGGGCGTGCTAAGGATCTGACCAGTGACCATGATACACATGAAACATAAATATTTTGCCGCCAAAGTGCCGTTCTGTTAAACGTCATTCCGTTGACCAGGATGCCACTCACCTGTCGTCACCATGCCAGTGAATGCTGCTTAATGTTTATGCCGTGTGTTTTGATTGCATTCTCCAAGCAACCAAACTATTTTATCGTTAGTCCATTGTATCCACGGATATCAGTCTTTGACGATTGTTTATTGTCTAGACGTATATAAGACATATAGTTTATTCAACTTTTGTAACATTCATGGGCGTATACAAAAATAACATTAAATGGTACTGCTGACATATCCTTATGCTATTTTTACTTGGGTATCATTTCTGCTAAACAAGAGCCAGCATTTTGGCGCAATGTTTTGGCTAGGAAGTTCTAAAATAATATATTGTATTGACATTTTACTTAAATGCAAGGACTGCCTTTTGAAATTTATCCTTATGCTAGTTTTGCCTGGGTACTATTTCAGCTAAACAAAAGCCGCCATTTTGGCAAAAGTTACGGGCTGGGCAGTTCTAAAATATTATATTGCATTTCATTTTACTTAACAGCAAATACTGCCTGTTTGACATTGTTATGTTTTCTTTTTAAAGGTCAGTCCACCCACCCAAGTTCACATGAAACCGCAGAGCAATTTAAGCCAAGAAAAAAAACAGTAAAACATTATTTTGCTTTTAGATCTCAGTATTATCACAACGACCAGTGGTGTCTAGGCGGCCTGTGTTATGTTCACGGTTAATATCCTCATTATAATGTAATTTAATGACGCCAAAGTTCAACTCAAAGACCTCACAGACTCCCATGACGCAGCTAATGAAAGCTCGAAAACCATCAAGTCGCACAAATGTGTTTCTAAAGACGATTGCGTGTCTTCACGTCCCACAGCGCACTCGTCTCGTTACTGGATTACAAACACGTTTAGACTTCATCTCGTCCCATTAAGCACGCCTTTGACACCCATGACAACCATCAAACAGAACCTCACCAGTTTCACCACCGACGTAATCCCACTAGGCATGCACTCCGTGTAACTTAAGAACCTTGCCAGCGTCATTTATAAACATCAACAAACACAGCCGACCGGTTCAAAGCCGCTCCAGTGAGACACGCCATCTCCGCTCGTCTTGGTGACGAATGCCCTCAGGGCCCACTGACGTCAAAGCCGACGACAGGGACGGGCATATTTTCGACTTCTGACGTCACCGAGCCGATCCGCGGCCCGGCCTGGCCCGGCATCGACGGTCCACGGGCCGGCTGACAGCCGATCTGGGCAGAGATGGGTTGGCGAGCCTCCGCCGCGGTCACGTGAGGAGGACAGGGGGGTTAGGGGGGGGGGGTGATCTAAGGACACAGCCGGGCCCAGGCTGTGTTGCCAGCCGCGAGGCTGGCGGAGACACCTGGAGTCGGTGTTCTGCTGGAGTGGGTTAGGGGACTCAGATTCTGAGGAAAGGTCAGAAGAGTCTGAATGGTGAATGGTATGCTTAAATGTGAGATTAAGAGATTTTGAAGAATGAGTGTGAATGGTGTAAATTCATTTCCATGGAGTATCAAGAGATCAGACCCAATTATGTGGTAGCCGGGGAATAGCTTTTTATGAAGTGTGGATGTGACTGCCTCGAGAATAGTGGATATACGACCCCATAAACCCTGGTTCATGATGCTACAGGCCAAAAGTCTACCACAGTTTGTGTGTGTGTGAGGGGGACCATCATATTACTCGTAGCCAATGTCTAAGTTTGTTATACGAGTGCATCTCTGTCTTCTCAGTGGCAGCACGTACAATACGTAAGGTGATTGTCCCTCCTCTTGCATGCAGAATGCACCTACTCTCACCGTTGTTCCTTCAACCCAGGTCCGCTACGCCGCGGTTACTGGCTCGCCCGAGTCCGACGTCCTGCTGTTGTAGCGGCACTCGTTGATCATCGACTCACTTATGAAGTGGCGAGTGGTGAACATGCCTCCGGTACCGGCTCTCAGAGTGGTGAACATGCCTCCGGTACCGGCTCTCAGAGTGGTGAACATGCCTCCGGTACCGGCTTTCAGAGTGGTGAACATGCCTCCGGTACCGGCTCTCAGAGTGGTGAACACGCCTCCGGTAACGGCTCTCAGAGTGGTGAACATGCCTCCGGTACCGGCTCTCGTCGCTGTCAGTGCTGCTGCAGTTCAGCCAGTGTTTGTGGGGCAATCTGAGCACAAAGCGCGGGCTTGGCAGCGATTCAGACGCGCCCGTTCGCGTTTGGGCTGCGGTGATTCGCGATTGATTTGACATCACTCATCGGCCGTGTATTCATTCAGATGCCCTGTCGCTTGGATTCTTGATTCATTGCACAAGCGCTGTTACTAGTGCATTGATGGTGCCCGGTGTTTTAGTGGGAGTTCGGATGCCAGCTTTATAAACAGCTCGCTTTGAGAAATAAACGCGAAGTTATCTCTGGAGTTGTGTTGATTTCATCAGTTGGCGAGAATGTGTCTAAAACGCTTCATGTTTTCTCGCAAATGCTTTTGTAATGTTGTCAGCCTGGATGAAATAAAAAATAAATTACTGTCATCGATTCTCAATAAATTTTCGTATCCTGTTAAAGTGAAGAATATGCAAAGGACACAACTTTAAGACAAATATTGAATGTACTCTTGTTCGCTCCATTCCACCTGGTCTGCTCTGGTTTTCTCAGCTCTGATCATTGGTCTCCCTCCGACGGGCGATAAGAAAGCCGTTCTCACATTTACTCCCGTTGTATATTCAAGACCATTTCCTGATCATTTATACAATAAACCCCCGTGGTCAGTCCACCACCTGCTGGGCCAAAACGCGCCGCATACAAAACGCCTTCAAACACCAACTCGGCATGGTTGCCTCGGCACAGTGTGTGCATCAAACGCCTGAGTTCGGCACTCAGACTCCACAGTTCGGCACTCTCGCAGCAAACCAGCACACACTCTCCCACACACAGACATACACACACAGACGAGTCCACGCTCGTGTCCGCGGCGCTCGCCAGCGCTCGGGCGGCACACGTGGCGCCCAGGGCACACGTGGTGCACGTGGCGCACGTGGTATTTCTCGGCGCACGTGTGAACAACGGCGCCGGACGATGACGATCGATTGACAGCGTTTTATTGCTCGCTTCTTATTGCATGGTCAGAACAGTCCAATCCTAAAAGTGATCAGGCGTATGAGTTGGCCTTTAGGCAGCGGCGGGGGGCGCCCGTGGTCACGTCATGATCCGGAGAGCCAATCAGCATCGCCGGCGGGGGACCGGCCGCGCTCAGCTGAGCCTCGTCGAGCTAGCCGCGTCACGAACGTCCCACAGTGCCGTCACGCGACACGAGACGGCACGAAAACACGACGTCGGCACTGCGGTGCCCCACAGCGCGCCGACAGTGTCGCCCGGGGCTAAAGCCGAGGTCACAGGGGCGGCGGGTCGTGCGCGACACATGGAGACATTTAGACTACGGACTTCAACAGCCTGCGTCAGCATCGCATGGTTCACTGCATCCGTGGGAAGGCATTCGTATTGCCGTAGCGTTCGCGCCACCCTCTATGTCGCCTGGAAATGCGTAAAAAAATCTGCCTAGACGTCTACTGTCCATCTGTACTGTAATTGTTCCGCTCATGATAAAATAGACATTTCTGCTTTGTTATGTACAGATAACGTCCTTCGGCGAGGGCTAGAGCTAAAACAATTCACGACCGAGCGTTCTCTAGCGGCGCCGGCTAGGGCGCCTCTAATTTTGATGGTCGAAACTAGGTAAAATCACAGAGAAGGGAGCACGATGATGGGAGTTTTGCCGCGAGGCGGCGGCCGGCGCATCGAGAGCACGGCCGCTCCCTGTCGGCCACACGAGTATTGAGCCCGGCTCTCATACACACACCACCCTGCATCGTGGTCCGGCCGAGCCGCCTCCAACGCTCCAACTGTTCAACTCAGTCCAACTGCCCAACTCAGTCCAACTGCCCAACTGTCCGGCTGCTGCCTGCGGACGGCCGACGCCGGAGCAGGTTTGTCTTTCGCAAGGTCGGCGGGCGGGATCCACCACGCACCGCCGCCCGTCTTAGCCTAGAGTACACCAGACACTTAGTTACACTGCCGGCGTGATCCCAGTGACGTCACACCGGAGAGCCCCGTGACGTCACGGCAGGATACGCCGGCGCTATGTACAGCGGAGCGGCGCCGGAGGGGCCGCTCAGTGTGCTTTGTCGGAGACGAGGCGGAACGGCCACCGACGCGAGCGGCTGAGTTAGGTGGCGGTCCGGAGAAGCTGGACGAGAGAACACAAAGCTAGCTACTTTGTGAAAGACTCAAAATACTTCACAGATGCTGGGCCCGCCGGCAGGCGCCCGCAGAACACCACAAATTAAGTACATCGTTAAGTTAAAAAGACAAAGTTAAGTACAGTTAAGACTACAGCGCGCAAAGGACAACGCACAAAAACACAATCCTCGTATGAAACAGCCTGATTGCTTGTCCTGATTTCCAGCCTTGCGTCGCACTGTCTAAATAATTTACTGCAAAGCCACACGCAGACAGCCACACAGCAGTTCTTCGTTCCATAAGGGCTGTCGATCGGCCCGCCGCACGCCGTACACGAGCCAAGTCTGCGCCCGCTGGGCCTACCCGGTACAGGAGAGGCGCAGAGTCTCTAATTCTAACGGGGCCGCATGTGTATATACAACTGTTCGTGACGAATCACGCCACGGGGCGACAACAGGGGGGGGGGGGGGTCGGGGAGAGGCAGGGGTAAGGAGGCAGGTAGAGGACCGGCGTCTTGGCAGGTCACCAGAGGTCAAACATCCCGCCGCTGAGTTTGGCGGTCGGTTCTGAGACGCTGACTCCAGACGCCGTCCGTTTCTTCACTTCACTTCATTTCGCTCGCTCGCTCTCTCTCTCTCTCTCTCTCTCTCTCGCTCGCTCGCTCTCGTCCGTTTCTATCTAGCGACGACTCTGAAACAGATGAGGGTTGTGTGTCAGGGTGACAGCCAGTCAGGGTCAGACAGAGCAGCGACGCAGATAGACGATAAATGGCGCAGCCCGCAACTACAGCGACGAAACGCGATCTGCATCGAATTTCGGGCGAACATTTATCCAAGAGGAAAAAGAACTGAATGCATGAATGAAGTTATGAATTGGTAAGTACATGATAAATAAACTGGCTCTTGAAATAACACATTCTCAAAAATATACTCGCTCAATTTCGACACAGCTTCCTTGTCAAGTCGAACTTACTCCCAGCACACCATGACATTCATATATCCCGGTGACCTGCAGAGCATGAGTAGCACCCTATCCGCGCCACTTTGGCCACTGTTGCTGCGCCGCTTTCGCCGCGGTCGTCTCACTGGCCGGCGGTGACAGCTGGTGCCCAGCACCTCTTGAAAATAGAGCTTCGTAATGGAATCGCGCTGATAATTCGCGTCGTGTCGTGAACTATGTGACAGGCACGGCTGTGGATAACGACGGCTGAGCCGAGTGCGCCGCAGAGTTACAGCCGAGTTAGAGGGCTCGAGACCGAGTAAGAGAGTCGCGAGAGTCTCGAGAGTTTGCCTGTGTTGGTAACTCACTAGGTCAGTCTGACAGGGTGTGCACTGTGCAGGAATAACTGCCTTGGCGGATCGTCGGCTTCGCTTATCTAATTCCGAGTTTGATTTCGAACCGTTCTATTTACGCCGAGTGATTCTTAGTCGACGCAGGTGTTTGATTATCCCCAGGAAATTCTACTGAGGCACTGTTCGATCCCACAAATGGAGCCCAAGGCCCTAGGAGAGGCGTGGCCTGTTCTCACCGGTAGGAATCTATTCGGGCGGCGGCCGTGTCTAGTGGTAGCCGTTGAAGGCGGCCAGCAGCGGGGCCCGGTTCATGGCGCCGAACGACGGCTGCGGAGAGGCTGCCTGTAGGTAGCTGATGCCGCCGTCGCCGTTGTACAGGTCCAGCGGGCCGGGACTGTTGGCCGGCCCGAAGCCGCGGCTGTTGGCGGGGCTGGCCGGTGGACCGTAGCCCGGGTAACTGTTGATCACTGTCGGCACAGAAGGGTTAGGTCAGCTCAGACTGTCGGCACAGAAGAGTTAGGTCAGGTTAGACTGTCGGCACAGAAGAGTTAGGTCAGGTCAGATGGGTCAGACCGCTTCAAAGAGGTCAGGGGACAGGTCACGTCAGGGAGGTTAAGCCACCTCGGAGAGATCATGTGACGTGATAAGGTCAGGCCAGGTATGAATGATTACGTCAGATAGGTCAAGCAAATTGTGTGCGGAAGGACGAAAGTTGTTCAGCGTACACTTTCACCAAGTTCATAGCAAGTTTCGACGACGAACTTCATCAATATGCATTCGTTTATATGAGTTATGTATACCTAAGAACGAACTGACAATTAAAACTATTTGTCTAGTGTTTGAGTAAAGGAAGTACGGGCACGAGAACACATAGCTATAATTATATATTAAGCCTTTCGATGTCGGTGAGCAAAATTATTTATGCCAACACAGCCTGAGCAATTTGCCTCATAATAGCTGATACCTGCATCTGTGTGTCTGTCTGCTCGTGCTGCTTGTACTAGCAAATAAAGGATCTGCCATGTCGTTTAAAACGTTTAATGGCGTTCGTTTATAAATTATCGAATCACTCCTTCATACTGTTGGTTCCAGCATATAATCCAGAACTTGCATTATTCATCACAAGTCAATATGATGTCATTCCTTTAAGTTGTTCCACGATCCAACTCGCTCCAACAGCAGTGGTTCTCGTTCGCAGGGCGGTGTTTACCCTATAAACGTGACCTGAATGTCTCGTTCCCCCCCCCCCGCCACACAGCCCGCAGTTCTTCTTCGAGCAATGCGGCACAGCCTGACTTCAGGCGTTCACTTGCAGTGCCATCTAGGGACCGGAATAGGATTCAAGTTATGCGGTACAGCCTAACTTCAGGCGTGTACTACTGCTGCCATCTATAGACAGAATTAGGTTTAAAGCTAGCATGCATGCTGTTGTCTATCGTGGTAGTTATCAGCCCTTCGTAATGCTTAAACCGTAACGCAAAACTGAACAATGAACATTCATAGGTTATGATGCCCTCTGCGATAATGTTGTAAGAGGGAAACAGAATACAGGGTAGTTGTTTTTGTTTACGTCAAATGCGCATTGCGCTTGCGAACCATCATCAAACAGATCAGCTTTATTGTTTTCACTTCGCCACCCAATGGCCATTACCTAACCCGTAGACCCCAATATCTTGTTCAGTATCAGAGACTCACCATTGTACATGTACAATGTGCGTAAACTGTACATTTGTGCTTTTGCAGCCTCCCAAGGAGATATGTGCTGTCTATCAAAATATAATGGACCGTGATTTGACCGTTAAGCTTTGTTCATATGTACATTTTTTGTTCAAACATTTCTAATTCCGTGCTGGAGGTGCCACCATTTCCGCTGCCTATGTGGCACGACAAAGGCATGACAGCGTTAAATTACCTCGCTAAATTAGACACAATAAATAGTTATCACAGATTTAATTAAGATGTTTTGCTGGGTGTCAGCTGCTCATAAATCAAAATAAACTAAGGTGCCGCTTTCATTATACCGCGGCACAAGAACAGTGTGAGTCCGGCTGCCGTCTGGCGCCGGGTTATGGAAAAATCTTTTCAAAATCAATCAGCCTTCGATCGAGATTACCTCACGTGCAGGTTTGAAGCCCGAGCGCTCAATCAATAGGCTGACACGACTGGTGCAATATTGACGAGGCTCGCTGGCAGTCCTGCCTTGCGACTCCTGGGTAAAGTCGGAGGGACGACTCGAGCTCGGCACCGATTTTCAAATGTCAATATCAATCAGCATTTCGACAAAACCTTACGCCATGCTCAGATGATTGAATGTCCCAACTTTGTCGAACGAACTGACCTTTCGTCCCACTGGAAAAGCCCCCACCGCTTTTACGGTGTGTCGAGGTACATTTCAATTTTTATGAAGACAAATAACTTATAGTTAGATGGATTTACGGAGTCAGTCATCCGTTTCCATACAGAAAAAAGGTCAGAGAGTCACTAGGCAAGATTCTCCGCGTAATTCCCCAGCAACCGGCGAAGTCAACCTCGACGAGCCAACTACCAAGTATATTCTGCCGTCCCAAGTTTGACAGTCCTGACAAGTTGTCATGCCAAAGACTGACGAATTATCTGGCTGGCAGCCGTCGGCTGGGACCGTTTGAGGCCGGCGCTGGTCCGAAATGAATCCGCAAACCACCTGATTAGAAACCTTCCCTCGACCAGGCCCGACCGGCCCCGAGCGGTCCTCTGTTGGGCGGCGAGCCAACCTATAGTTCGGCGCCCACTCCCCAGATGGCAGTAGCGCCGGCCACCTCTGACTGCTGAGTGATGCCACCGGCCGGCCAATTCGGCCGCCGCAGAGCCGATCTTCTTTCACAACAGGCGGCAAATCCCGGAGAAGGGGATCGATAGAGGGCGTTATCGGCTATAACTCAGCGTCGCGGTCGGCGCCGGGGCCGCCGGCGGCTAATCAGAGTAACTCCTTGGCCGACCGTCGGGGAGAAATAGCGCCCTTCGCGCCCCTCCCCGGCCCTGGCCGCTTGCCCCCTGGCGTCCATCACCTCCCGACAGAGCGGAGCGGAGCGGCCCACTCCCCCGACACCGATAATGAAATCCCATGCAATCGGCGCGACAACGGCGCCGGCTGGCTTTCATCGCGGTGCCCAGACGTCCCGGGCCGCCGGGACGTCTGGGAAGGGGAGGGGAGGAGAGGGCGCGCCCCTTTGTGGTCGGCGATTGGACACAGCAGAAAAATGGTTGCGGCCGACCGCCGCCGCCACCGCCGTCACCGCAGGGTGACACACGTGCGTCTCTGCCGACACATCGATTCGACGGCTGGGACCGAGGTGGGAGGTGAGGGGGAGGGGGCAGGTAGCTGGCCCGCAGTCCCGGGGTGTGGAGGAGGAGGGAGGAGGGGGGAGGAGGAGGGAGGAGGGTAATGGACTGTGGAGACCGCTTTTTCCAGAGTCGGTTCCGCCGCACTGCGCTCTGACGCTGACGGCCGGAGGTGGAATTGCCGGGTGTCTGGAATTGTGTGTTGCAGGGATGAAAAAAGGGTTTCGATGCAATCTCTCGTTGAAAGCGGCAGGAAACTCATACAAAGAATGCGACAAATATCCAGTCGTATGAATCGGATATGAATAACCTGACTCAGAATTACCAATAGATGTAAACTTAAATTGGTACAAATAGCAATACAAACTAGACGAGTCAATTTAATAGAAACAAAACTGGAAACTGACCTTCTCCAGGGAGCGCATCAAAAAATGCAAAAGAAAGGCCTGCGTTAGAGTAAGCAGGCGAGCTCAATGACAGATACTTCGACACGACAGCCAGGATGACAGCCGAGAAGGAATGCCAGTGGGAAGGTGAACGGGAGGGAATCCAGCCTCGGTACAGTAGCCTTAATCCGCTGGTAGTTGTGTCGCGGCCGTCACCCTCTTTTGCCTCCCAGGGCGAGTGTGAACCGGTTCCGACCCAGCCGAGACACCGCGATAAAGAATCGATTACACACGATTTTCTCACGGCAGGGAGGTCTGCAAGGCCAGAGACGGTGGGAGCTCTCTCCTGCCGGGCCGCGGGGAAAACTATCGCTTCATCTACCCGGACGGGCTGAGCTGGGATGGTGGACATGGCCGTGGTTGATGCGGTGCAAAAAAGGAGTGAGACTGCCACTGGTGTCGCGAAGTTTTGGTCAGGTGTGACAGGTACCGGTCAGTATATATCAATATACTGAATGTTATACATTAAGCATTCCATCCACAAGGCACCTTTTCCCACGAAGTGGCCTTATTTAAAATTTGTTTTTATCATGATAGCGTTAGAAATGTATAGTCCATTATTGCCTTTCCTTGTCCTCATATATTCAAAGTTTCTCTGGCTGTTTTTACGCCCACATCACATCAACAAAGACGTCTGGACATCAGTCTGCAGGCCGGGATGACGGCAAAAATAGAGATCCGTCTGACGACGGCGGGCAACCGCCGCCCAACTGGTGGTCGGCAGAATATTCCCACACTGCGCGCCGGCGCACCGTCATTGCAACAAAACCTGCCCAAAAGCGGTGGGAATCAGTGACCTAAGGCGGACAAACCTCCCTTAACGGTACGAAATAACTTAACGATCATATGGTATGCAAGAAGAAAGAGGACGATGATAGACGAACGAGAGAGTTTTTGTTAATTTCGCCGCCCAGAAACACGTATATCTACTATCTAGCTTGAAGTATCGAATATGAAAGAATACATTGAGTTACGGATCCCGATACAAAGTTGGGTCCGTGCTGATAACAGAGACAAATTTATTGAACATAACTTTTAAACCAGATGAATAACTATGAAGCCAGGTAATTTATGCCGAACATTCGTTCAAAGTCATAAAACATGGGTAAAGTTTTGCTCGTAATCAGCTAAGCTCTTTCGTCTTGCACCACTGAACCCGCCCCTTGCATTGGCTGACGTTTCAGCCAAACAATATGAACCGATAATTTCCAGTTATTGTCTTTTATGTGTCATCCAAGTAGATAATGTTCTGGGCGCAAAGGGTATCAATTGATAGCTCTCAGAAGGGTTGTAATTAATGTAGATGTATATTTTAGAATATGAATACATTTAGACAACAAACAAAGAAAAACTGTATAAAAAAATATGACATAGCTGTTTTAAAACAAGTTTAGTTTTTCTATTGTAATACAACTGGCATCTATTGTCGTCTTTGAACTGGCTATTTCCCAGTAATACTTAATAAAATCGTAATATGTGCTCAGCAGAGATAGAATTACGGTAAAATATGACACACCAATTTCAATATATGTAGCCTAATTTTGATAGCGCTGCAAAGGTTCATAGATGTGGGATGTGTTAAGTCAGTGAGAACATCTTCAGAAAGCAGTGCGTCACATCAACTAACCTCTTGATAATGAGACGTGCGACTCCAATAAGGAATCTAACTAGACCACCTAAATCACCCCACCCACCGTCCCGAGATGACCGCTGCCAGTGCCCACCCATCCCAGCTGGCCGCCTCTGGCACCTGGCCCGGAGTGGGAGGGGACGTCCTCCCGTCCCCCTCTGGCTGGCCCCTCCTCCGGCTGCTGATTGGTCGCTCCACCGCCGGCCCCCTCCGACCTCTGACGGCCTGCCCCCTGGTGGCCACGCCCCCGCCAAGTCCGGCACTTCGCGCCGCGCCAAGAGCCCCCTGCCCCCCCCCCCTCCCCGGGGCCGCCTCGGATCCTCTCGAGACTCCCCCGGGTCCTCCAAGCCGCCCCCGGGTCCTCCAAGCCGCCCCCGGGCCCTCTCGAGTCGCCCCCGGGTCTTCTAG
>JARFNZ010144939.1:0-10240 GCA_031763405.1 Balanus nubilus
CTTGTCTCGTCTGACCCTGTCTGACCTTGTCTCGTCTGACCCTGTCTGACCTTGTCTCGTCTGACCCTGTCTGACCTTGTCTCGTCTGACCCTGTCTGACCTCGTCTGGCCCTCTCTGACCTCGTCTGACCCTCTCTGACCTCGTCTGACCCTCTCTGACCTCGTCTGACCCTCTCTGACCTCGTCTGACCCTCTCTGACCTCATCTGACCCTGTCTGACTTCGTCTGACCCTTTCTGACCCTCTCTGATCCTTTCTGACATCGTCTGACCCTTTCTGACCTCGTCTGATCCTGTCTAACCCCGTCTGACCCTGCCTGACCCTATTTGATCCGATCTGAACCCCGCCCGGCCCTGTCTGACCCCGTCTGACCCGGTATAGCCCCGCCTGACCCTGACCGACCATGTCTGACCCCCGTCTGACCTCGTCAGGCCAATGGAGGCGGCCACCGTGGAGGACCTGGTGCGGCTCTGGGCGCACGAGGCGCTCCGACTGTTCCAGGACCGCCTGGTTCATGACGAGGAGCGCACATGGACCAACGAACACGTCGACGAGGTGGCGCTCCGACACTTCCCCAACATCAACAAGGAGGCGGCGCTCAAGAGGCCCATCCTCTACTCCAACTGGCTCTCCAAGGACTATGTGCCCGTCGACCAGGAGGAGCTGCGCGACTACGTCAAGGCTAGGCTCAAGGTCAGTGCGATTTGCTGCGCCGTCGCATATTTATTAGGTGACGGTTCAGAAATGTTATAGATTCTATGTAGATGAGTAAGGAGCTATGTAAACTATGCGGTTATTTTCTTTGGAGATTTGGCATTGATGCTTGCTGGAACACTTCATGAAATTTGACTCATTTGTACCGACACTAGAAGTAATAGTTTGACACCCTTTTCAGCATGAACCATATTTTATATTATTTATGCGACGATACTGAGAAGTTAAAGTTAATGTTTTATGTTGAGTTAACTTGCGTCTTTATTGCTAAACTACTGGGCGTGCACTTTCACGCTTACAGGTGTAAGTGCACTGCGCAGTGCAGCTGGCTCCTGACCTTATAATATCTTACCTTAGAATATCCTAGACTTGTAAAGACACACAGCGGTGCCTGATTGGCTCGGGCTCGTCGGATTCCATTCCCATCGAATCTGACGACGCCACTAACCCACTACCCCCGGTCGTCGGCAGGTGTTCTACGAGGAGGAGCTGGACGTGCCGCTGGTGCTGTTTAACGAGGTGCTGGACCACGTGCTGCGCATCGACAGGATCTACCGGCAGCCTCAGGGTCACCTACTGCTGATCGGCGTCAGCGGCGCCGGCAAGACCACACTCTCACGATTCGTCGCCTGGATGAACGGGCTCTCAGTGTTCCAGATCAAGGTGCGTGGAGTGTTATACTACAGTGTTTGCTGCTGTTGGAGTGACCGAAGTTGTTTGCGATGTTTTAATCGGTCCGTAGTTACAGCTGAGGTCCAGCATCCACTCGTATTCCCTGTATCGGTGCCATGTTATCACATGTGCGAACCCACACGCCCTAATGGAGACGGCTTGAGCGTCTGGTGTCATTTTGCCCTTCTCACTGATCCTGTGGTCTGTCTGGGAGGTGTGACGACTCTCCGCGTCCCCCAGGTGCACAACAAGTACAGCGGCGAGGACTTCGACGAGGACCTGCGGACGGTGCTGCGCCGCTCCGGCTGCAAGGGCGAGAAGATCTGCTTCATCCTGGACGAGAGCAACATGCTCGACTCGAGCTTCCTCGAGAGGATGAACACGCTGTTGGCCAACGGAGAGGTGCCCGGACTGTTCGAGGGTGAGGAAAACCTAGAAGCAATGTGACGTAGCGGTCGGTGGGCGTTCTATTACAGAATCTGGCTTGGAATTAATTATGTGAAGATTTGCTTGGCTTACAGTGAATTACTCATAAATGCTAGCATGCCGTTATCTGACACATGGATACAGACGGCGAGGTGCGTTGATAGCATGATGTGAAGGGAAGATGACGTGTGCTGACGTCGGCAGGTGACGGGCGTCAGCGCTGATGCCGCAGTGTAAGGAGGGCTGATATCGTGTGCTGATGACGTGTGCTGACGTCGGCAGGTGACGAGGCGTCAGCGCTGATGACGCAGTGTAAGGAGGGCTCGCAGCGGGACGGTCTGATGCTCGACTCCAATGAGGAGCTGTACAAGTGGTTCACCAGTCAGGTCATGCGGAACCTGCACGTAGTGTTCACGATGAACCCGAGCTCGGAGGGTCTGAAGGACCGGGCCGCCACCTCGCCGGCCCTCTTCAACCGCTGCGTGCTCAACTGGTTCGGCGACTGGAGCAACGGCGCCTTCTTCCAGGTACGGAGCGGCGAGGGGACGGCCCCCGGGCCGCGGTACGCGCCACCCACCTGGGAGAGGTTCTACAGGTTGGAGCTGGGATGGCTGGTTGTGGATAGAGGGTATTAAAGGGATCATTTTGGTTGTCTTGCTTGTTGTAAGCAGTCAAAACTAAACAGCATGCATTTGGTGTTCATCAGAGTAGATTTGCCTCCGTTCTGTTTTGTCGTCACCGTGAATTTCCTGGGAAGTCTAGGCGTTCCTTATCACTAGCCTTCGTCCTCTTTGAAGATTGTTTCCGTTGTGCATTATCTACGGTGATGTCAGGTGTTATGTCTCACACTATGTCTGTCTGTCTGTCTGTCTGTCTGTCAGGTGGGCCGTGAGTTTACCAGCCGGGTGGACCTGGACCGCGCCAACTGGTCACCGCCCGACTACTTCCCCGTCGCCTACGACGAGCTGCCGCACCCGCCCACGCACCGCGACGCCATCGTCAACGCCTTCGTGCACGTGCACCAGTCGCTGCACCGGGCCAACCAGCGGCTGACCAAGAGGGGCCAGCGAACCACGGCCATCACGCCAAGGTCAGTACGGGCGGGGGCGGGGGCGGGAGCGCCGGGGGGAGATCATCACACTACAGGTAAAACCTTTCATCGAAGACGAAGTGCAGATGCTGGCCCACTTCCTCTTTGATGAGGACCCAACAAACGACAAAAAGGAGGACCTCTATAAGCTATGGAGGTCAAGGGAAAAGAAGAGGAAGGCACTGTGACACCATCCACATTAGCCTATCTCAATCCCGAACTAAACGAGGAAGACTAAACGTAGCAAGTTACAAGATGCTTCAACAACAGGACATCAAGAAGCCGGTGGTGCAGATACAAATTGTAATACCACCTAGTACCGTCATCATCATCATCAGCATAGTGGGAGCCAAGTCTCAATTGATTATTATAATTCGCGTGTATGTTCTTACATGTAGCGAACATAGCAAAATGTCACTGATGGACGTCTTACTCCCACGAAAATACCACCATGCCTTAGCGCGGTAGGTCTTCCCATCTGACCATAACCCGCGTTGCTCGTCAGGCACTACTTGGACTTCATCAACCACTTCGTGAAGCTGTACAACGAGAAGCGGGCCGACCTGGAGGAGCAGCAGCTGCACCTGAACGTCGGCCTCAACAAGATCGCCGAGACCGTGGAGCAGGTGGAGGAGATGCAGAAGTCGCTGGCCGTCAAGTCGCAGGTACGGAGGGGGTGGTGCCGAACAATGCGGGACTTGTTGCTTATTGCATTTGGAATGTCCGGGTTGTAGTTTAAAGAGGAAGTTCAGCAAGAGGGCGTCCCTTTCGCGGCTAGGTGTTTGTATTATTACGAGATTTGTAATGTCACATGTTCCGGCGCTGCGAGTTGATAACATTTGTAACGCGTTTTTAGCGTAGCACAGGTTTTCTAGGTTCCGCATTGGTCGGGTACTTTCGGCTTGGCCTGGCAGCGATCCCGCTGACATACCCCTTCCCCTTCCCCTCCCCTCACCGTGCACAGGAGCTGCACCAGAAGAACGAGGCGGCCAACCAGAAGCTGAAGCAGATGGTGCTGGACCAGCAGGAGGCCGAGCGGCAGAAGGTGCACTCACAAGAGGTGCAGGCGCAGCTCGAGCTCCAGGAGAAGGAGATCGCCGTTAAACGCGAGAGCGTCGTCTCCGAGCTGGCTGGAGTGGAGCCAGCCGTCATAGAGGCCCAGAACGGTACGTTATGCCGTCATAAGAGGCCCATAACGGTACGTTATGACGTCATAGAGGCCCAGAACGGTACGTTATGCCGTCATAGAGGCCCAGAACGGTACGTTATGACATAGAGGCTCGCAACGGTACGTTATGATGTCATAGAGGCTCAGAATAGTACGTTATGCCATCATAGAGGCCAAGCCCAGAGCGGTACGTTATGCCATCATAGAGGCCCAGCCCAGAGCGGTACGTCATGCCAGAACGATAAGTTATACCGTCACAGAGTCAGTTTGATCTTCGTTACATGGTTAAAGTATAACATTTGTCTGCAAAAGCAATGTTCAGTTGAACACAAATTATAAGCTAAACCTTGCGCAGCTCTTTTCCCTTCTCTTACACGGCTACTTTTGACATTTATAATTACATAGGGTTTGTCTGCTCGCTTTTCATGGTCCCCCTATGTTGATTGTTCATCTTTATGACAGATAACTTCCATATGCTACGATGATCAGATGAATGCAACTAATTAAATATGAGAGGTTTGGTGTTGAGAAAGTGAACGCGTTTTGATACATTCTTCTTCAGTATCACTTCTAATAATATACATTTTTGGAAGTAGTACTGAATAAGAGTGTATCGAAACGCGTTAACTTCTTCAAAAAAATAAAACCTCTTATTTAATTACTTTCATTCATCTGTTCACCACAATATGTCACTGATCTCTCGACTTCATGCTGCTGTGTGTGAGCATACCTGAATATCGGACGTCCCATGCACCCCCTCCCTCTCGCCGTGCTGTAATGAAATATATGCTAGAGTGCGCTCTGAGCCGTCCCTGAGGCCACCTTGTGTTCTCACCTTGTGACGTGCCTCCCCTCCGCCGTGCAGCGGTCAAGTCGATCAAGAAGCAGAACCTGGTGGAGCTGCGCTCGATGAGCAACCCGCCGCCGATGGTGCGCATGGCGCTCGAGTCCATCTGCCTCTTCCTCGGCGAGGAGACCTCCGACTGGAAGGCCATTCGAGGCATTCTGATGAAGGACAGCTTCATCCCCAGCATCGTCAACTACAGCACCGAGAACATCGCGTGAGTCACGCTGCCTGCGAGCGAAGGAGAGCCGGCGGAGGGCGGAGAGGGAGGGAAGGGGGCTGGACAGAGGACGTCAAGAGTTGGGATGCGACGGTATTAAGACGCTGAGGTGTCTGATTTCCCCTAAATAAAGAGGTTTGCTTCTTAAAAAATGGTGAGCTAGCCTTGGGAGGTCCAGTCAATGAAAATACTTTGAGTGCAATGATGGCCGGAATTAGCCGGCATAAATATTTTTGTTACATTTTAGCCTGTTCAAGCAGTATGCCGACCTCTATATGCCAAAAAATATTTCAAAATATATGCTTCTTGGCTTAGTTCCCCGGCGGGCAGCCGAACATCGATTAACCCTCTCTGTGTCTGCTCCTTCCCACCCCACAGTGACAGCACGCGCGACAAGATGCGGAGGAAGTTCCTCTCCAACCCCGACTACAACTTCGCCAAGATCAACAACGCCTCCACGGCGTGCGGACCCATGGTGAAGTGGGCGATCGCTCAGGTGAGACGGTTGACTCGGCGGTGCCGGGAGCAGCGCTGCCGCAGCTGCAGCTCTATATCTCAGTGAAGTCCGCGCCGCGGCAGCCCGGACTGCAACGACATGTGTCTCCGGGGCGCTATAGCAGCTCCAGCGATCTATGTGTAGCAGTTATTTTCATTGCCTTGGGCATATGGAGCCGAACAGAGACTACGCTGACGTGGTTTTGGCTGTCACACATCTTCCGCACATCGTGTTACTGGAGCCTGTTTCTGTCGCAGCTTTCGGAAACAGACTTAAAAAGAGGTATACACTGAGTTGTTTATATGAACGACTCGGCCTGAACGTTTGGTGACCATGTGCACTGGGCAGCCATTGCTGTTGTATGCAGTGCTGCCGTGCAAAGGATGGACCACGTATGTCAATTTTTGGTCAAAAATGGCATTTTATGTCATTGGAATCGTCTCGGCGAGACGCATCTAATGGTGCCAGTGGTTCGCCAAAATTTTGAATTATACGGAATATATTAATAATTTTATGTTTCACAAATCACGTATGTAATAAAAAATATCGTGAACGCAAGGGAAATTCGACGTATGTCGGAAATATCCCGGAATATTCACGTAAGTAAAACATACGTGTTTTGACCAGACGCCCTATTAACACGTATGTTCTAATAACCTCAGTTATAGAACACGTATGTCATGACATACGCGCCTTTGCCGCTCGGATTTGTTCATTCCGTCATTGACGTACGTGTTTTTGTTAGCATAGAGTTGCTCTTCACGCCTCAAAATGTGAAGCTCTTGCAAGGGATTTTACCATCCTGGGATTTTACCATTACCATCCTGTAGTTATGGGATTATTATATGATCGCCTGTCAACTATCGGGAACTATTTTTATTTTATGAAGTTATGTAAATTTCCTAAAAAATAACGACAGTTTTCCGGGACCTCCCAGTAGCGGGGACATCCTAGCGTATACCCCAAAGTTCACATTTCTTCTCGGAGCAGTGATCCAGTATCGGCACCGACCCACCCTGACCCGGGGAGCAGCGGTCCAGTATCGACACCGACCCACCCTGACCCGGGGAGCAGCCGTCCAGTATCGGCACCGACCCACCCTGACCCGGGGAGCAGCCGTCCAGTATTGACACCGGCCCACCCTGACCCGGGGAGCAGCCGTCCAGTATCGACACCGACCCACCCTGACCCGGGGAGCAGCCGTCTATAGTCGGGCAGCTATCATAGTTTTTGAGCTAGAGCGAAAATATGAAGGTCGGATTTTTAGGCCGTTATTTGAGAAACTTTTGCCAATTTGATCTCATTTGACCTTGAAAATATTAACCTAGAGTCATTAAAATTGCACACGCCCCAACTGCACAGTTGCAACAATTGCAACAATTGCACAGTTCCCCAACGCCCGCTGCTACCCTCCAAATTTCGTTATTCTAGCTTTTATAGGACCCGAGATCGTGGGGGGAGGGGGCAGATTCTGCCCCCCTTCCCCTCCAGGCCGCTGAATTCTGAGACCCCCTCCACAGCGCGTGACGCACCTCTCACACCCGACAGGTGTGATTGATAGGTGGTTCGAGATTTTAACAGAATTGGATTTTGCATTCTATTTCGTCCAGGAGCGCAGAACATCGCTGCCGACGCGCTCAGCCGGCGACCTGCCGATCGTGTGGATGTGTCCACCCAGACTGATGAGCTCTGTGTGCGTAAGGTCTCAGCTCTGTCATGGTCTTCCAGCTTTCTTCGAGGGCAGCAGGACCAGGACGTGACGATAGCTGAAGTGACTCGCTTTCTGTCCGCAGGTGTGAAACCAAGAAGGGGTGATCTCTCGGTGGCTGCGGCTCCGTTTCTAAGGCAATAGTTTCGGCTGAAACTTCTGAATGGTGTTCTTTACAGCATGTGCAGGAGGTAGCGGCGCTCGGCTAGGGAGCGTAAACCACCCGACCGTTTTGTGCCACAGAATGTAGGCAATGCTTCCATTGTTGATTGAGTCGATATTTACTGATATTTCTAATTGCAGTGCCTCTCAGTACGGGCTGTTGGTGCAACTGATTCCCCTGAGCCGGTAGCCGCGGCGGCCGAGCCTGACCGTCTGGCCGTGGTTGGCAGCCGTCATGGCGCTGAGCGTCTCCCCGTGTTACCGGCGGCGGCGGCGGCTGCGGCGTGTCGGGCGCTCGTGTCGCGGCACCTGGGCGCGGCTGACAGCTGCGCGCGCCGTGATATTCGAGCGCGATCGCAGCTAGGCACCAGTGTTTGTGTGGTGGCTGGGTGTTGACGTTGTGTTGGGTAGTATCGTTAATGCTCGATGGTGGTTATGTTTCTGTCTTATCATTTGATTTACGAGAGGGAAGAGTGTAGTAGCGTAGGTTTCTGTTATGAGACCGCCCCTCTCCCGGCCCCGTCTCGGTGAGCAGTGCGTCCGGCGCGGTGCCCCGGGGGCCGTGACGTTTAGGCCACGTGACCTCGCCGAGGCAGGGAGATACGGGCTGGTGGCCGGCAGAATGGTCTGGACTGGGGACTGTTGTGGTCGGCGGAGGTAACGCCGCAATATAAGTGTTGTTGAAGTGCTACGGACAATGGCTGGAAGGCGGTCTACAAATACAAGAACGTATTGCGCCCAACAGTCGTATAAGATGTGATGGGCGACCGATGCCCATCAGTCGTAACATATTGCGCCCATCATCAGTACAAAACCATGGTATTATGTTACCTAGTAATATATTTTGACCTGTTCAGCATGCAGCGTTTGTAAGAACTTTGTTTTTGATACAGTCGCTGAGTGGTGGCCTCGAAATACACGTCGCCAGCGGCACAGGACACAACAATACTTCAAATTAAATGGACATACATTTGAATTGAATCAAATTAATTCAAATGTATGCGGTAGCATTCAACCAAAAGTGCTGTCGACGACGCAATTCAATACACTTTCAAACAGATTTCAGGCAGACGACAGAGCACGGGTCCGCGACACGGCAGACGTACAGCAACTACTCTATAAAATGCGAGTGGGATGTATACGGCAGCACAGAACCAAAAGTGCTGACGACGACACAATCAATACACTTTCAAACAGATTTCCAGCAGACGATAGAGCACGGGTCCGCGGTACGGCAGATGCAGGGGGTGACGTCTATGTTATCGGCTGTAGGGAGACCGATTTGCTAGACTTGGCCCTTGGATGACGTCACTAGGTCCGACTGGGAGCGGGGCTCTAAGCGTAAATAAAACGGTGGTCATTTTTTAGATCGAGAACGTAATGAGGTGAGAGGGGTTTTTCTGAAGGCTGAGGGGTAAGGTGAGAGTGGCATTCTGATATTTCTGTTTGGCTCTGGTAGCAGCGTTGAGGTAAGAGCAGCACTCTGAATCGCAGCTGTCTGCCTCTGGTAGCGGTAGTGAGGTGTGAGTGACACTCCAACCCGCTGCTGCCTGCCTATGGTAGCGGCAGCGAGGTGAGAGCGGCACTCTGACCAGCCGCTGTCTGCCCCTGGTGGTGGCGGTGAGGTAAGAGCGATACTCTAACCCGCCGCTGTCTGCCCCTGGTGGGGGCAGTGAGGTGAGAGCGTCACTCTGACCCGCCGCTGTCTGCCTTTGGTGGTGGCTGTGAGGTGAGAGCGACACTCTGACCCGCCGCTGTCTGCCCCTTGTGGGGGCGATGAGGTGAGAGCGGTATTATGACCCGCCGCTGTCTGCCTCTGGTGGTGAGGTGAGAGCAACACTCTTACCCATTGACGTCACACGGCAATGTAAACAAATCGCGTGGTGTCGCTACCTTCTATATACGGCCTTGGCTCTCGGCCACGGTCGCACATTTCTGAGTGGGGTGTGAGGATGCAGTTTTTATTTGCGGTAATCGAATGATAGGGCCTTATCTGAGAGGGATCCCCCTGTTTTGTTGATTTTTGCATTCAAGTATTCAAGGGCTGTTGCTGGTTTGGATCCCGCCATTTGTGTGTTTACGATTTGGTTTTAGAGTGTGGAGATTGTGGTGGCTTGAGCTGCGCGAGCTGCGAGCGGGAGGATAGATCGGAGGTTCCGTGAAGGACCCATGAACTTGGCCTCTGGTGACGACTGTACAAGAGACTGGTGCTTACCTGCGCTGCTACTGGCTTGCGCCTGGGGACCTGCAGCTTCAGCTTTCGTGCTGCATGTCTCATCCGGCTGGGTAAAGCTCACTAGACCTATCTTGCATGAGTCAGTGATCCTGCATGACTAAACTGGTGGTCCTGCATGATAATACCACTTGATACCAAACGAAATGCTTGCTTGTCTGTTGCAAATATCTCCTACAGTCTGTATTTGCATTCTGCTGAATCAGCCCTGTGGTGTGGCAGTCTGGGGCTTTGGGACAATGCAGGCTTGCTTTGGTTCTGTATTCTGTGACAATGTCTAAAAAGCATAGTGCAAAGAGTGGCAGCTGACTCAATGGACTGTGAATGAGGGATCAAAGTGCGTGCCTGCATGGATGCACACTCAGCTTTGACCCATGCGCACTTGGGTACACCTCAAGGGTACAACTCAAGACATGTCAAAAGCATATTGGTATTCGCAAAAATTGATCTGAGGATGGTGTGTGTGTGTGTGTGGGGGGGGGGAGGAGGGCTTTGGTGGAAAAGTAAA
>JARFNZ010144950.1:0-10240 GCA_031763405.1 Balanus nubilus
CGACCGTGTAACCTCATCCATTTGTTCTGAACAACGGAACTAAATACGAACCGTCAAGTGTCGAGAGTTGTGATTAACACCACAACACCAGTTTTGGGTTATCATATGTTCATCAAACATGCGATGGAAGGCTATGGGGATAGCCGGGTCTGACGATCGACGGAGGGGTCAAGATCAGGATGAAAGTCAAACTCTGGTTCCACGAAATGGGGTGGGCACGGGTGAGGTGTAACAACCGCATCATTATCAGGGAAGCACATGAAACACTGACCAGAAACACAAGAAAGTGTCCTATCATGGAGTGGAGGGGAATGCGGGGCAAACTGCCTCGTAAGTTTTATGCCACCATGCTATACATAATATATACATATACAAATACATTTTTCATTATCACTATTTTTGTACTCATCACATTTTCATTCTTCTTTATTTACACGTTAAAGTTTGTATATTTCTTCCATTTCACACAAAAGGCTTATATGTCTCATACAAATAAAATATGCCCATATATCAGCAAAGGTTATGTTCAAATGATCTTGTTGCATAATGAAGTTTAGCACGAGCATCACTCAATGCACCTAGTACGAGTTTGTCAATAACACCAACACTTACGCATGTATATGTCATTTTGAACAATGACGAAGTAATTACAACATATGTCGAATCATTTCGCAGACCGACGTTCAGTTATGTTGATGTTCCATTCGTTCTGTCCAATACATAAAAGCTAATTGTGAAGTGTCAAACAGTTTCGACCATTGTTGAAATAATGTCGAAATGTCAAAGAGTTTTGCAGAATGATTAATCTCGTGTTCAAATAGTTTTGCTCATTGGTTAAATTCTGGCGCCAGCCGCCGATCAGTTTTGTCGAATGTTTATTGTTGAAATTGCCGTTCAAATAGTTATGCTGAATGGCTAAATGCGAGTGCAAAAAGGTGTAGTACCTACCATTACTTCTGCAGAGACCTGTACATAAAAAGCTGAGAAAAGCAGCTATGACCTATGATGTGCTTAACGGACATGTACAAATCACTTTTTTCTCCTTTACCGGAACGTACTTCTCATTATAGTCTTTGTATTTGAACGCTTCTAAAAATACCTTACGAGTATTTCTGAGTTCGTCGTTTAATCTATATAAACACCCGGAGAAGACATAGTCGACTTCTACTGAGAGCGCCATTTCGGCTCAGAACTAGTCTTATGCGATGTAGGTATACTTATTTTCCGAGTAGACAAGTGATTGTGCAAATGGATCGCATAGAAGGACCTTTTCCCAGAGAAGCCTTCAGCAAAATGTAATATCGGATCCAAAATGAGGCTGGATACCACGGTGGAATGAAGCATCACGCATCATGGATTCCATTGGATCCCTCAATAAAACTTGTCGATGTTTTTGGATCCCAGTTCCCACAGTATCCATGATGAAAACATGATAGTGGATCCAGGGGTGTACCTTTTGCTTTTGTAATGGGGGTGCACTGGGTGCGGGGGATGCCCGTCCCTGGAGCCCCATGTTTTAGGGGCTTGTGGTAAGGGTTTATTTTCATTTTTGAACCGCGAATAACTACTTACTAATGACGAACTACTAGTGACGAACTTTTACGCCTCGTCGTGCTTATCATGGCATGCTTCCATCGCTGTCAGAGATGCATGAGATGTAGCATATATCACACGTCTCAACGTTGCTGATCCTCTGTGACAAAGAAATTATTACACTCATGTCAAAGGTATGGGTAGGCCAACTGATAAACCGTTTCCCCCTCCGAAACAGCTGTTATCACGACTGATGTCAACAGACACTGATCACGCCTCACGCACTAGATCAGACTAAATGCGTGCTTCCGCTGAGCGTTTCGGCCCACAAACTCTCGCAGAAGCTGCTTATGATCCAGAGCCCGAAGCTCTTGTCCGTACGCCGCACACACAGCGAGATGGTTGACCCTAGCTTGGCCCATGGTTGCGCACATGTAAGTTTTCAGCCTCCTCATCAGACTGAAAGAGCGCTCCGCAGAGCAGCTCGTCGCTGGAGCTGTAAGAGCCAGCCGCACCAGACGCGCCGACTCCTGGACTAGATCCTGCAGCCTGCTCATCATCTCGGCGGATTCTTGCGGTGACTTCGGCCTGCGTCCTACGTCACGCATGAACTGCAGGTGGAGGAGGACTCGCTCTTTATCCAGACCGTAGAACTGCGCTGAATGTCGGGCTTCATCATCGTTTCCGGCCAAGGCCGCCTCCACCCCTTGTACGATTTTGTGGTCGGGTCGGCGGTCTAAGTAGTGAGAAAGGAAGGGTCGGACCCACCTTTCTTCCCTTGGTAAACATTATACTTTGATTAAAATGTCTCTGACATTAGTGCACCGTGAAGCGTGAAATTTTAAAGCTTCAATGGCCTTAAAATGGCTACAATGTCGCAAAAATATTTTTTTCTCATTTAAAAATCGCTACTTTGTCTGGAAATTGGAGGGTCGGACCCTCAGATTCAGCAGCGGGGGGGGGGCGGAGGTCGGTCCAGACCTCTCCCCCGTCACGGGGCAGCACTGGGGTCACGGGGCCATGCCCCTCCTTCTTTCCCCTGAACCGGGACAAAAATATGTTCTGTACACTTCTCGGGATTTTCCCGATTTTTTTTTGCGCTATCCCTTTTAAAAAAAACTGGGGCATCCCCTGTAGCCTCATGGGCGACTATGTCTCGCCATTTGCCTTGGTAGGGTTCTGCGGCCACCCGCCGTTGGTAGGGGGGGGGGGTCAAATCGGCCCCCACCCAATATCTTCTGAACCTACGGTCGGCTCGATGCGATTCAACCGGCATTCGATAGCCCAGCTCAGAAAACCCCTAAAACACCCTTGGTTGACCCGAGGTCAGTGACCTGTGACGTCACAGAGGCGCCCAAAAGAATATGTGTTGACGGAATTTTTGGAGGTCTCCCCTGACGTCCCAAATTGAAATAGCGACCTGGGACACCTGACATTATGTTCGTCTCGTCAGCGCGCTTCAAATAAGGTGCAATATGACCTGACCTGACCTGACCTGACCTGACCTGACCTCAGATCAGTAAACTGACTTCAGGTCAGATCACTGACCTTGACCTAGGAAGATAAAAAAATGCAAATGTCTCTCAGATAATTTATAGAAAAAATTTCCAAACGCCGCGCTCAAATCGGGCATTTGCATGGTTGGCTTTGTGACGCTCTGGTGGCCTGACCTAACATGACCTGATCTCGATTTTTTTGGTAAATGTGCAAAACTAATGTGCTTTAGGGTATCCGTAACCGTTCAGCTTCCATCGGCAGCGAAAAAGACGTTATTAAACAAGTTCGGGAGTGTGGCCGATTTGATACCCCTCCCCCTACCAATGACGGGATATAGCAATTGGTTGCCCTACAACACTGGGCGCCAATGGCCTGGCCTCTACACTATACAGGCCTCTATGGCTTTACAGTGTACAGCCCTGTTGGTGCCCCGGCATCCGGGCCGCCCCACCACTACTGGGGCTCCCCACCACCACTGAGGCGCCCCATCTCTCCTGGGGGCGCCCCACCTCTACTGAGGGCGCGCCACCACCACTGAGGGCGCGCCACCACCACTGAGGGCGCGCCACCACCACTAGGGGCGCCCTGCAGCCTCAGGGGCGCCTCAACATCAATCTGGTGCCTTTGCGATACTGGGCGCCAATACTGGGAGGGGGGGGGGGGCGCCTCTATAGCAATTGGGTGCCTCTATAACACTGGGCGCCAGTGGCCTGTACAGCCCTGTTGGCGCCCCCTGCACCCGCTGCAGGTGCCCCACCTCTACTGGGGGCGCCCCACCTCTACTGGGGACGCCCACTTTACTGGAGGCGTCCTATCTCTAGTGGAGGCGCCCCATCTCTACTAGGGGCGCCCCCCACCTCTACGGGGGCGCCCCACCCCTACGGGGGGCGCCCCACGGGGCGCCTCTGCAGTCTTGAGGGCGCCCCTATAGCAGTCGGGGACGCGATGCAGCCCGAAAAAGCTCCCCCCGCCGCCCGCCACCCGCCGGGAGGGGGGAGGGGCGTCTTTGGGCCCATGGGGGTGCACTTGTGCTAAATGGGGGTGCAGTTTTTGAGGATGGGGGTGCACCTGCACCCGCATACATATAGAAAGTTACAGCCACGCACATAGCAACACCTATTTACATACTTCTGAACATAAAAATTCAGGAAGTGCGCGAGTTATATATATGCATCGATATGGCACAGAACGCCGTTTGCGCTTGACATAACCTTGATTGAAAAGGTCACAGCTTATGGGTTATGAAGGTCGCGGTTTCGAAATTTTCAAGAAAGGTGTAAAATTTGCTAATAGTTACGTATGTAAAATTTCCTCGCGATCCGTTGATATCTACTTGAGTTGTCCCTCCCCCCCCCCCCCCAACATAAGAAAACGAGGGGTGACGACCACTGGCGAAGGTTAAAACTTAAAGGGTATCATTTTTTACGTTGTATATGCCAAATAAGTTTGCCCCCAACATAAAAGTAGTTCCCGCGCCCCTGGCCGTTGCGCTGTAGGCCAGCTGTGAGTTTTGGTAGGTATGAACGAATTTCGCCACATGAAGAATATAGCAGCATTTTAGTACCAAACACTAGCAGACATTTCCTTTTACACCCTTTGGTATCTCACACAACCTGATCAATGAATGCAGAATTTGGTGATAGGAACATGTTTTTCAATCAAATGTATTAATATCAATTTCTATTTTTTTTATTACTGAATTCGAAATTTATAGACAAAAACAGAGTTGCAGGAGAAGAAAAAACAAAAGCTCTGCAACTCATGTTGTATAATGGTGTAAATGAAATCAATACTTTCATGTACGCCCAACTTAAGACTTTTACAAAGGCCGGAGTCTCGCTCGCTGCTAATATCTTTTCTGTTGTCATATCATAAATTTGCGACGTTTTATAAGTGCTTTATCTCACTGAACTAGTGACAACTGGAAAACATTTTTTCGTCTGGTGGATGAGACGAATGTGCGATATTTGCCGTCAATCCGGCGCTGTTGCTCAGTCTGGGTCGCGCCGTGTGTGGGGGTGGTGTTCACGATGGCTAGCTGCACTACAACTAAATTTAGCGATAACTACGACCTTAAGGAGGAGCTTGGCAAGTAAGTGAAGTGTAAAGCATGTTTTGTACTTCGGTGTGTAAATGTTGAACGCATTTTGATTTGCTATTGGCTCGCTGCCAAAGCTCCCTGCAGGGGTCAATGGATGTGGAGTGGAATTTCTGCCACATTTTGTTCACAGGTTTGATTAAGATGCATGCAAACAAGTGTGAGATAACTTTTCTTTTTCTTGCTTGGTTGGTTTTATCTGTTTAATTCACCACCAGTACTGTTTTGCCTCTGTTGACAAATATAGGCACAATTTTACCTCAGCAGTTGCCCTTAAACCCAATTAAAAATAAACAAATCTTCAGTGATATTAATTTCTTTCTTGCATTCCTTGTTACATGTTACATAACATGCATTGCATATGTTAAGGAAAATATTAACATGAGGCACAGCACACTCAATAGTCATGGTGAAGGGAAAAAGTTCACCTTTAACATGGCATATTGAACTGAGATAGTGGTTGTGTTCATCATGTTAAATAACTTGTGGTACTTATTCTTTGCTATGTGAAGTAGGTAGGTAGTTAAGAGTTTTGACACAGGAACTAGGTGTCTGTTCCAGTGACTCCTCTAACCTCCTCAAAGCTGCTCAAACCTCCGAGCATTCCAGTGGCTCCTCCAACCTCCTCAAAGCTGCTCAAACCTCCGAGCATTCCAGTGGCTCCTCCAACCTCCTCAAAGCTCCTCAAACCTCCGAGCATTCCAGTGGCTCCTCCAACCTCCTCAAAGCTCCTCTGAAGCTCACCTCAAACCTCCTCAAACCTCCTCAGTAAGGTGTTTTTCGGAGGAGGCTGTAGTAGACATCAGTGGCGCAGTTTGTACATATTCAATTTTCACATTTATTGTCATTATTTATGAATGCTTTGAGTGTGTCAAAATTGCCTACCTTTCCTATGCACAAACAGCTAATACCTCCTCGGAAGTTGTTCCAGTGGTCACAGAAATTGGAGTGAATACGACCCTCCTCAAAGCCCATCTGATCTTTTTTGAGGAGCCACTGGAACAGACTCTAGTTGTCTCTATCAAACTCGTCTCTCCATGGTCATCCAATTTGCTCTCTGATGTTGGAACCCTTGTCAGTGGTGCCAAGCTGAGCATCCACGTGAGAGATCATGGTCGGAGGCTGTAATGAGCTGAGCTTGTGTTGGGAACGTGTAAGTAAGGGCTCACATGATGCAATCTAAAAGCTTGCTGATCGCTCCAAGCATATCAATATACTGTCAAAAACAGTGCAGTGCCATATCATTTGCTTACAACTCATAATATCCACTACTGTCAGGTTTCAGAGAATCATTCAAGGTGGACTCTTCAATGTAAGATTTACAAATAGTTAATTATTTCTAGAGATGTAGGCAAAAGGTCCTTACTTCAGATGTTTTGTTTTCTTAATGTATGTGGTATGTATGCCAATGTTGTCTATGTCTCATTACATGCAAATTCCAGCATAAGGGGAAGTCTGTGTTCAGGACTTCAAAGTACTTGAATGACATGCTAATGTAGGATGAAATAGCGGCACAACTAACATGTCAAGATACTGAACTTCTCATGCTATCAGCAGTGTCAAGAAAGGGTATTATGGAGCCAGGCAAGGTTTTGGGGTGGCCCCATTGGGCTAATGCTGAAAAAACTGTCAACCTGGTTGGGCTGTGTAAAGTGGGTTACAATTGAAGCTTTCGGTGTCAATGCCCTCCACAGGCCACCCAATGGTAGATCCAGAGAGAGGGGGGGGGGGGACATGACACCCTCTGGGCCCTGACAACAAGAGTCCAAGGCCCCCAGAGGGCCCATTTAAGCTCCAGAAGAACACATTTAGAGGACTTCTGGAGGGCCCATTCTGCCTTCTAATGGTTGATTATGGTGATTGAAGAAATCAAGTATGTTTTAGAGGAGCATTTCAACATGGGAAGACCAATTTTGAGGTTTAGGGTCCATTCCGACCCCAGTTTTGATATGGGTCCTCCAATTTTGTAAGGGGCCCAATGAGGCCCTCTCCTGGGCCTCTTGGCATCTCCAATCAGCAAATTCTGGATCTGCCACTGCCCAGTGTTGACATGCCTGATTGTAACACCAGACTTCAGGTCATTGATGATGTGATGTATTGGCCTCGGCATCTTCTACCCCACAAATGGAATGAAATATATGACATGAGAATGTGTTTGTAATTATGGTAGTTGACACTCACTTACAAATAGCATATGATCATGTCTGACTTAATACCTGTCTACCTTCTCTGTTCTGGCACCCTAAAGTCCCACTCATCATCGTCAGCATATCCTGTCTTTCCAAATTTTTATAACATGTCTAAGCTCAAAGCACGTCCAGTCAGGTATTTTGCAATGCCACATGGGTTTAAGATGGCCATGTAGGTGTGGACAAAGTGTGGGAAAGCACATTGGACCTTGTGTATCCCCATGTGTGTTTATACGGGTACACATGAACATTAGAATGGCATGGGTATTGGGTCTACCATGTGGGGATCATACAGGCCTGGGGAGGTTATGCTGGCATATGTGGTCTACCCATGTTGATGCTACTTCCAAACCCATGTGGGCCCTGCATGGGAATGATGGGCTAGCCCACATGGGTGCCATGCAGTTACCATGTATGTGGGTTATGTGAGTTAATGTGTTCAACATTTCAAATGTTACATTGGATGTCCACCTGGCATCTGCCAACTGATGATTTATCTGTCCTGCTTTTAGGTATTCAAACATGGCAGAACTCTTTATTTTTTTGTAGGCATATTTCACAGCAGAATTCTACAATAATCCAGTTTGAAATCCTTCATGAGTTTGTCTTTCATTTTCAAGGCTGCTCACATTACCTCCAGGACCTTAGAGCACCCTAAGATACCTAATAACAATGCTGGAATATAATGCAACAAGCTCTGGCTAAGGAAAAATATGTGATATCCAGGCAAGTGAGTCCATCCTCGTAATCTGACATCTATTCATACATTATGTAAACAGTAAACAAACAGGTACCTCTTTAAAGGGGGGTCTTTTTGCCTGTGGGATGTGGATCCTCCCAGAAGAGTCCTCTCCCTGTGGCCCCAACGAATGCTAGTTTGCCTTTGGCAACTGGTTTTTGATCAGCTTGTGCTTGATTGCAATCACAATATTTTTGGTATAGAAATACAATGTTTTGTGTTTGTTGTGAGTGCCAACATAGTGCCATGATTAGGTTATGTTAGTCGCACAATTTTGACGCCTGTAATTTGGATTACATGGCACACGGGCGTAGGAACGTCTGGAACATTGGGGGGTGCAGGGTGCAAGAGTCCAAGAACTGACGCTGGTGTCGCCGGGGGGGGGGGGGGGTAAAATTCCGTTGTGAGAATTTACACTCCGGCTTTGCAGGATGCCTTATAACTAATGAAATAAGAAAATGTTATTTCCATTAACGTCAAAGCAGCAATCTCTTAAATACAGACGGAGACACAAAATACATGTGACATTTATTTGATGATACCAATGGAGAAGCACTAGCGCGGCAGAGTGCCGGCCATGCTGGCTTGTGAAGACCGGGGCTTGGTCATAGAACAAACTTCTGCGTTTATGTATGATGAAAAAGGGGTTTTTGACCCAGAATATTGGGGATGCAGAACACATTGTCTCCTCCTGGCTCAAAATTGGGGTGCAGCTGCACCCCCTGCACCCATGGTTCCTACGCCTATGACCTGGCATATCATCAAACATTTCGCAATATTCGTATGATACCTATCCGAGTGGAGTCCTTCGTGACGCAACGCTCGTGACCGCCGTCTGCAGCAGAGCTAAAAATACCGACCAAAACTGGTCTCACAATTTCGGAGGCCTTTGAATTCGCTCCACGGGATACAGGGCACTGAAGACTTCCGTCACGGAGACGCTATCTCCGCTCAGTTGTCTGGTCTGTTCAGGTGCCTGGACGCTTTGCTTGATACCATCTTCCTTATCAACCTTGCCTTAGATGGTGCAACAGTCTTATGGAACAATGTTTTCCGATGCATCCCGGTTTCGGCGGTGCTTTGCATGAATTTCTTGCGAAGCTCTGCAAGGAAGTGCGATAGCGTAGTGCGGATTGTCCCGAAAGGGTCGGGTTCTATTTAGTGCGAATTAACTGTCTAATGTGCAATCTGTCCTCCAATCAACACCTCGAGCCAGTTGAGCTGGCAACACCGTATTACCGCGGAGTTGCCAGTTGCTAAAACAGCGCCAGTTAATCACGCCAATTTGCACTGTAGCATCGAAGTACCATCACCAGTATGGGAGACCGCAGGTGTTAGCCATAGCGACTGCTGCGACCGAACCTTCGTACGTCCTATTTAGAAATGGGATACTCGATATCATGCCCAATAATTCACGCATCGGCATCAGCCGTTCCATCCTACTGCCCTCCATTCCAATCTCATTCCCATCCCATCAGCGATGGACATTCCTAACTTCCCAGCTGGCGTCCACATGTCGGCTCTGGAAAAAAACTAGTAGGTACTGCCTGTTTATACTGTGCTCATTCCAGTGCACTTCTAGCTAGCTTTAACCATAAACAACGTGGTGGTTTTCTTCCGCTTGGGGGGAAGTGTTGC
Organism: Balanus nubilus; assembly: GCA_031763405.1. Lineage (NCBI taxonomy): Eukaryota > Metazoa > Arthropoda > Thecostraca > Balanomorpha > Balanidae > Balanus > Balanus nubilus. The sequence continues at coordinate 9,695 of JARFNZ010144950.1, forward strand.
TCCTGTACTGATGTTGTTGATGTTGATGTTGATGATGTTGCGTTTCTGCAATGCTGCGGATTTGACATCTGGCGATGATGACCTATTCAGTTTGCTCTACGTTCATGGGTGTCTGGGCTTCACTTAGTTAATACCTCATTAGCGCTTGGCATGCCATTTAATTATCACACGGACAAGTCAGTACCTTCGCACGTCCCTCCACACATCCATTTGTACGCCCATATTGACATTGACATATCCCTGTCAATACATCGCATCAAATTGGGCATGTGTTTACAGTGATCTTTTCTCGCCGCCGACCAACGGTCACTCCGCTGTCTCTGCACCCCTCCCCTGCACCCCTCTCTGCACCCCTCCCTGCACCCCTCCCTGCACCCCTCCCTGTACCCCTCCCTGTACCCCTCCCTGCACCCCTCTCATGCACCCCACCCCTCTCATGCACCCCACCCCTCCCCTGCACCCCTCCCATGCACCCCTCCCATGCACCCCTCTCCTGCACCCCTCCCTTGCACCCCTCCCCTGCACCCGTCCCTGCACCCCTCCCCT
>JARFNZ010144961.1:0-10239 GCA_031763405.1 Balanus nubilus
CTGCCCCCGCCCCCCCCCCCCCCACATCCAAGTGCCTCCCAATCTGCACCATACTGCTGCTCCCCGACACTCGAGTGTTCCCTCTCGCACGCCGCGTCGCCTGCTCAGCGCTCCTCGGCCTTTCCGCTGTCCCCGCTCTTCGCCACTCCCGCCGCTCCCCCAGCTGCTCACTGCCGCTCATTTCAGCCCGCCCCCGCCGCAGCTGCTTGCGCCAGCTCCGTCAGCTGACTCCGAACAGAGACGTCTGCAGTATCCTGCGGCGCGGCCAGCGGGCGGCGGGCGGTGGCCTGCGATACAGCGCCTATAGCCTCTGCGGCCTTTGTGCCGCCAATTGACGCGCTGGTGAGACGCGAAGCCCGATGCCAGGGCAGATATGGCCACACTCGGAGGAGAGACGAGCGCGATTTATGGCACAGATCTGGGAGGGAGCGAGTGGAGAAGTGTCCGGCGTGGAGGTGTGTGTGGGGAGAACTGTGGGAGCAGAGGATGTGTCGAGGTACTGTGGCTCCCGTGTTGTGGTTTGTAGCTGGCTCGTTGCCGAGGTTCTGGCTCTGTGGTGACAGGTGTTTGACGATAACGTTCGTGCTTTGCGGCTAGCATTCATAATTGATTCCGTTTTGATTGTAAATGTCGTCTAAAGAGGTCGAGAACTGAGGAGTTCTCAGCAAATGTAATGACTTCTCTCCAAGCATTGCCGGTGAAAAAGGGAAAGCTTTCTGTGTTTTGTAAACGGTCTTGGTCAGTGATCATAAGAAAAGATGAGCAGTGAGAGTATTATGTAAGCAAGTGTTACAGAAGATTCGGAAAGGCCCGGTGCTCACTGGCGATTATGAGCTTAACCGTTAGGCAAACGTTAACAAAACTTTTTTTTTTTAGTTGAATAGGCTACAAACGACCAAAAACACAAACATGCCACCAACGAATTTGGTAATTATGTTGCAGACCTGGCAATAACGATATGTTTATGTATAACGGTGCGATTGAGACAAAATAAGGCAAACGAGTGCCTTCCTTTCCTCTACGTTTTGTTTACTTAATGCTCAAGTGAGAACCTGGCCTTAAGGTAGCTGATTAGGAATTATGGCGATAAGCTGGAACGATTATAACATAGATGACATAGTTTGATTCCGTATCCAGCTACCTACTTTAAGTATTAATATTCAATATCAAATAATTAAATAGCACATGTAAGCAATTAAATTATAAATTTACTTGCTACTAAACTTTGTAACGTATCGATCCATTACGCTCGTACCGAAAACTTCGCCTTCCTTTAAAACAAGTTGATAAATGTGTCCAGCATGGCAGGCAATAACTCAATGGTAGTAATTTACGACTCCGCCAGCTGCCAGCAGGAGTGACATTCGATAGCAGTCGAGCTACGATTGATACCGTGAATTATTACCCGCGACAGCTAGCCTTAGGCTATGAGTCGAACAATACTAAATTGAACTGCAAACTCTAAGGCGAACAATGGTAAATTCAACTGCACAGCTCCGGACTCAATTTTACAAAACAACATGATGGCCAAACCTGGGGGTCGTGGACATAAGTCGTGCAATTGTATACTGAACTGCCAAATTCTTAAACGAAACATCATAACTGCACATGTTCTTACCTTTGTAAAATTATCGACCGGGATCATAATAGCCACGTCGTGGATGATTCCTAAATAAACGACTATGACTATGACTATAAAAGAGGAGCAGCACCACACCCCAGAAATTCAAACAACGTCGTCGATCTCACGCGCCTTTCGTTCCCGTATTTAAGCTATTCTCGGCCATTACGGGGACACGCGTCCTCTCCGGGACAGAATCCGGGCCCGGTGTCGGCGGCGGCGCGTCTTACCGGACGGAGCTGGCACGCGCGCGTGTTTTTTTGCCGCGCGTGGGCCGGGCACCGTTTGGCACCTATCCTGGTGCTTGACACGAGCCAGAGCAGGCAGTTACCGTCCTACCTGGAGACCGTTTGGCCCTGTTTCAGCAACGCTTGCGGCTCATTTCAACGACCAAGGTTTACTGCTGCCAGAGAGACGGGGTGTTGTTTGCTGTCTGTGTTATTTGCGGGAAAATACAGAAACATTGCTGCCGTTACAGTGACCAAAAGTTTTTCGAAGTCAAGATCCAAAGATATCGTCACAATGCGGCTAGAAAGGGCTTCTCTCGATGAGATTAGTGCGATATATTTTGGGACGTGCTTGAAAATATCTCTACAAACAGCCGTCACCGAAGTTTGTTTATTCAAAACCCACATATTCAGCGAAGCAGCAAGGAGTAATATCATAAGCAAGCGAGGACACGCTACCTCACACTCGAGCAGTTTCGCGATCATGACGACATATTTCAACACTGACGACTAGTCGAATCACGAGTAACAACCTCCCACCAACGTCATATTACAATCACAAGAAACCGTTCAGACATTTGGTTTCACGTGTACATCCACTGATACGTCGTTTGTTAATCTTCACGTTTCAAACATCGGTAACTATGCCAGGTGTATGAGCACGTAACTATACGATCCGGTAACAAAATTGTTGTTAAAACAGTGACCAAAATGAAATGCCTACTGCCGACGAACATAGCAAATCAAGGAGAATGCAGTTCAGTCTAAAACACAATGTGGTGAAACAAACTATTCCTGCGTCTCAAAATGGCCTTTCCAACAACATCCAGCGAAACAACACAATATTACAATTCTACCTTTTCTGGATTTGTATGCCAATATTAATAATCTTGTCATTCAACCTTGTATCAGTAGCATGACCTGATTCGAAAGTAACAATACAAAAACACAAAACAACACCGGGCACGGGGAAGGTATCGATCACCAATGTTCTAGACTAGATAGGATCGCAACAGCAGGGAACACGATCGCGGCAGGTCTCATTGCACGTCTCAAAATATAACCATTCTTTTGGCGCCGTGTCAATACCCCAAATGCCTGACCGCATCTCCCATCAGGTAGCTTCGATCGCACGTCCCCTCTCCTCCGTATTCGATACTCTTTCACAGTTGGGCAGCTATCTGTGGACATACAAATATTTGGATGACGTCAGCTTAGTTGAAGACCCATTTTGGTTCAACTTCATTACACTATTTTGTTGCGGTTATTATTGAAACTTCCGGGCATCACGCATTTATATGAATGTTGAGTTTCACGAAAAAAGTATCCAAGAAAAAGTTCACATCAAATTACAAGATATTATTTACAAATAATATCTATTTATAAATATCTATCACTTAATGCTACATATTGTCTACATTTGACTTAATTTAAGCTCGACGTTTTCTTTACAACGCATTTTTATCTCTGGCAATAACAACGAACACAAAACGACATGTCGTCTCGGAACGTTGAAAACACGGCCGACCACCCGCGCTGTTCCGCCGCGACGCCCATCCATCTTCACGACAAACGCGGCGATCGCGACGCGCGACGCGCCGTTTTTGCCGCCGTCGACGACTGCGGCGCGTGTGACCAGACGCAACCGGACGCGGGGCGCCGCCGCCCCTCCCCTGTCGACGCGTCCCCTCCGCAAGCCGTCAGAACCAGTCTGCGACAAAAAGCGGCGCACCGCCGCGCCATAGACGCCGCCGCCGCCGGCGAGGGCGGCGCGGGAAGCGAAGGGGACGAATCAGAGGATAACGATATCGGGACGCGCGTCCCCTCGCCGTGATGAAGCGAAACGATGTGCGCACAGCGGCTCCGATGTTCTTTTTTCGATGGGAGGGGAGCAGTTAGGGAAGAGACCAGCGGAAATGACGATTCATCGCGACGTTGTTTGATGTTTCGTTATCCGCCATGTCACGGCATGAGAATGCTCTTCGTCTCGGATTGACGGGAATGTCGCAGCGCGAATCCAATCGGCGACAAATTGTTCCATCGTCCCGCAATGACACTGGCATTACATCCACAAGCCTGTTCCGATTACCCTAGGATTAATTCCTGGAATCGGTCCGATTCTCAATCGAGGTGGCCCGCTCCAAATCCAGTCGCCAACTGCCGAGATCCAAACGAGCTGAGCTCAAGGGCAGCAACCTCCGACGCCGGGCGACATGAACCAATTTTCGCCGCGCGACCGATCAACCGGCGGCGGTGATCCCGTGTCGCTGACTTTGATAAATAGTTTTAGCGATAAATTCAGCGGGTCTGCTCAATTTCGAAGCAGGATTAGAGTTACGTAACGTTCTCTTACAGGTCCGTGATGCCTTACGTGGGATAGACCGCGCTCGTGTTATGCAATCTCCCCGGCCATAGCCTCTGGCTAGCCGGGATGCAAAATAAAAAGTATTACGCAATGTCTCTGGTGCGTCGACAAGCTGTCTGTGGATCTAGGCGGCAACTCTCTTGCCGACCAGATCTGACCATCGGACGCCAGTCACTCGGTGAAACGAGCCTGTTTCATCACCTGCCGACCCCCTTCCGAGCGGTGGTGTCCAATAACGGACGTAATGGCCCACGGTCGTGACTAGAGACCCGGCGGATTCTGCCCCGTTCGACGCACGGTCACGGAACGGTATGTGGGTATAGTCGGCGCCGTCACGAGCGCATCGTTCGTCTTTGGGTCACGCTTCAGTGCCCCAGTGGTGGCCCCGTTAGAAGAAGCCCTTAGGAAGATGATAATGAATGGGTTCTCAGGAAGATGATTTGCGGCCAGCAGTCATTATCGTGATTGTATGTTTTCAATCAGAGTATGCCAAGTCTGGAGTGTGTTGGCATCATCTGGCAATCCGTCCAAACTAATCGCCGATGTTTTTCACTTGGCACTACACCCGGACAGCATGCAGGTCTATCGAGTGGGCAAGGGCAGGGTCATCAAGGTCAAGGTCATTACCCGGTGCGCAGGCGCAGTGGTGAGGGTCGCCCTCTACTATCGGTGTAGAGAGATCACCAGGAGGAGGAGGCAGACGCCCAGAAGGCCTGATGAAAGAATCACGGACCGGCTCGCCGCCCCTTTTTCTGAAAGAAAGACAGACACACCACGCTCAGGCATTCAACGGAAGCTCGTGGGGTCAGGGTGGTCAGACAGTGGTCTGTGAGTTCTGTGAAAGAGATTCAAAACACAGCCAGAGCCAGACAGGTTTCTCTGAAGGCTGCTGTCAGTGGATTGCTGGCAATTGACATTTGGGTCTCTAATAACTTGAGAGAATTCGATATTGCCATTCCTACCTGCTAAGTAGTAGCGCCTTGTGAAGTAATAATATCTGTAAGTGTTGCAACGTCATCTTGAAATTATGTAATGTATTTTGTTTAGGTTATTTCATTCTTAGATACTTTTAAAGTTACACTAACGGACTAACTGCCTTGGTCGAAACCTTCGACACGAGTTCGCCAGCGTTATTTAGGCGCAATTCTCAAAATCGTTCTATAATTTGCCTCTATTCGCAGTGTTCAGGGACATCCATGCCAATCTAACGGTGCCGACCACAGCCGTGTCAGAGGCTAAACGTCTTCCTCCTCATCGCACCCACAAACGACCCACTCACCACTACTCCCCGTATTCAATCTCACCCACCCCTGCCTACAAACGCTTCTGCGTCACTCTCCGCAACCAATTTCACCTTTTCCTCCTACCCCACCACCACCCAACCCCAACCACACCCCATCCACCCCACCCCTCAACTCCATACCCCCACAGTTACATCAATCCGTGTGAAAACTGCTGGGCACTCTTCTGCCTAGCCAATTCACCCTCAGCCACTCGACGCGCCAGTGCGTCGTTTTCCGCGGAACGAGCGTGTACCGCCATCGTTACCGACGCTAACGCTCGAGCGGGCGCAGCGCCGTACCAGTGGGACGGCCTGGGTGCCAATTGGGATGGTCGGCTCGCTCTGGCCGGCTCAGAGGTGGGATTACAGGAACGAGCGGCTCTCTGGCCTCTCATGGGCACCTGCGCCCGCCCGAGACCGTACGCGAGGCCGTCGGAGCCCGGTCACGAGCACGTCCGAGCTCAACCGACCCGTCCGAGTTCGTCCGCGAGGTCGTCCGTACTCGTCTGCGAGCCAGTTGCAGTCCGTTGCCGCCCGTTGCAGCCCATTCTGGCTCGCTGGGATCTGTTCGGATTTGAACAAATCGCCCAGCGGTGGTGAAATGCTGGCAGGGGCGGAGAGGCACGGTACGAACCGGGGGGAGTTTATGCTGCAGATACTTTTCACGGACGTAAGTGTTATTGTGTTTTAAATGTGATGCAACTTCAACTTCTGTTTTATTTTCGATATTTCTTTAATAATCCTTGGACCGATGTAGCTTCGTTGGTTTCGTGTTTGAAAAGCCTCCAGGTCATGTGAGGATCTTCTTGGGATCATTTTCTATGGTCCCCGAAGCCCAAGACGCACATTTCCTGAACATTACCACTCCCACAGCCTCGCGGGGTCCTGTTCGGCTCGTTTACGCGTCCATCAGTACACTCACGGAACTGTCAGCACCGCCGGCCCACGGCCCATCTTGCAGTCATTTGCGGCGTCTGGTGCCCGTACGACTCTCGTACGACTCCGGCTCGGCTCTGGACGTCCCTCTGCGGTCGTCTGGCTCATCTGGCCGGTGTCTGGCCACTGCTCCCCCTCATCTGAGGGGCCTGCTGCCGTCTGCTGCGGCTGGGCTGCGAGGTCGAAATGCTGCCCGCAGCTGACGAGACGTGTTCGCTGATCAACGTGACGCCAAGGGAGACCGGAGCGTGAAAATGGCGGCGTGCTGAGGTGTCATATTCTTGCTATCGCCGACCAGTTTTATTTCTGTCGCCCGGCTGTGCCGGCGCTGCAGAAAATGCAGCACGAGGCAACAATTTGGAGCCTTCGCAGTATACCTAACGGGGGGCCAAAAAAAACGCTCATAACTTTTTGGCTTATTTTGGAGAGAATTGAGTAAAGACGGGGATTTTAAATTTATACACCCATTTGTTAGGTATTTGTAGTTATTGTTGCAAATTTTCAAGTAAATCCGTTGACTTATTCTAATTTGATAAACTCTGAAACAAAAGATGCTCAAAAATATTTTTTAAACTACGGTTCTACACATTTATTGAGCACGTAAATGGTTGCACTTCCCTCAGAGCGAATAATAGTGCTCAGTCGTCCCTTCCACCGCAACCCACTTTACCTGCTGGTGTTCAGTCACAACCTCTCAGGTGTCCACCCTATCACATTCCTTAAGTCCTTCAGGGAGTTAAACTTCTGGCGGTAAGATAACTACTTCCGCAAGAACGTTTCCGCAGTAGTCCATAGGGTCAACGTTTAATGAGTTCGGCGATCATTTGTTCTTGTCGATGAAGGAACACCGTTCCGACGGGAGCCCCTGGGATAAAAAAAAACTAAAAAGAAAAAAAACTATTGTATAGCTATATTAATAACTAAATAAAAACTATATAATAAACAACTATATGTCACTGTAGGATGAAACCATCCGAGTACAACTTCTCATAAGCACGCATTGCATCTGTTACCTCAGTCGTAAGCCATCGAATCCATTTTTGCCGCCTGGGTCTCTACGGAAGGGTTTGAGACAATGACGACTTCCATTCCGTTCCATTGTCAATTTCAGACGTTGACTTCCATTTCAAGTTCGCCTGATCCTGTGTCTGTCCTCAAGGTTTTTGATGAACTGACAATTTAGTTTGATGAATTGCACGTGGCATGCGCGTGCAACTGAAATTCAGCATTCAAATATAGCGAACATGTGAAGACGTTAGGAAACAAATGTCTCGTTATCTTCACAGCACAACGTATCACGAACAAATCCGTAGAATCGCATATAATTTTACACATTGGTAGAAATATGATGTGATATTGTATTGTCAAAATTGCAGGGTGCTCAGGTGTGTATTCAAATAGAAATTACAGCTTTAAATTTGGGAACCTTTTTTCCCCACCCGGAATGCTAAATAATCGGGTAAAAACCCGTCAGACATGTGTGCGCTTTTCACGAAAGGAGACGTACTTGCGATGGCTAGTGTGTTTTTGGGAGGAGCAAGCCTTATTTGGCAGTAGCTGATCAGCAGTATTCAGACGGTCCACTCCAGAAACCCTCACTCACCCTCCCTCGTCCGGTCAGAAGCACCCTCACCCTCCCTCCTCTAGTCAGAAGCACCCTCACCCCCCTCCCCGGTCAGAGGTACCCCCACTCTCCCTCCTCCGGTGCGTGAGTCCCCGGCCATCAATCACTGTCGGCGGGTCACACCCCCGCAGGGCGAGGCCGACGTGATGCGGCTGGCACGGGCAGCTCAGACCGTCCGTCGATATTGGCCCAGACCACCGACCGACTGACCACCGACCGCCGACCACCGGCCGACCGTCCGACCGGCCGGGCGACCGTCTGACCGGCCGACCGACGGTGCCGACGCGACGGTCCGACCTCTGGCCGACCGGCGGTGTCGGCGCCGACCTGTGTCGACAGCGTCGGACCAGAGGTTCGATCGAGAGCCGAGGCCGCTCGGAGAGCGGCGAGGACGGTCGGAGAGGTCCCCAACGACAGGCGAGGCGAGGCACTACCCGAGGCGGCGGCGACGCTTGATCCCTGCTCGAACACCGCCCGAGGTAGCTTGAGGCCGCTCGAGATCTTTCGAGACGCTTTGAGCCGCCTCAAGACGCCTCGAGTGGGCGAGCCTTTCGTGCGGAAGCTCTTGTGGGAGTTCGTCTCAGTGCCTTTGGGACGGTTTTAGACCGGTAATCCCGCCGGAGGAGACGGAGAGATGCGATGGAGACGCGGTGGAGATGCAGTGAAGACAGCGGCGGCCTCGGAGAGGAAATAGGACAGAATATGTCAGTGCCGGCTATTGATTCGGACATGCTCATCAACCGTTCGACAGACCCTGACGGAGAGGCCATCCATGAACGACCGCCGGTCTGCAGGAATAGCCAGAGACGCATCCTCGGATATACCATCGGCACTTATCACGACCGTATTTCCATACAATGAGCAATCTTTCTGGCCATAGCAATATTGCCTTCCCTGCTTATCACATGCAACACCAATGCACTGGCCCAGGGAACATTGATTTTCTTCGTCACGAGCCCTGACCCTGCAGCTTCCAGCGTAACATTTCTCCGCCACTTCCACTCGTCCACAGACCCTAACACTTATTTACGCGCCGCGCCCCGATCGGACCGGATCCAATAAAATCTCATCACGTCCGAGATTCGGCCCAGGAATGAGGCTCCGGAGCGGCGCGTCCTGTCTGGACCACAGGCAGAGACCCGCGTCGGTCATTAACAATCAATTACTCCACAGGAGATGGCAAATACACTGTGCGCGCTATTCAGGCCAATATCGGCGCCCGGCGGGTTTCCGAGGTGGCGCCGTCGGGGCTCAGTCTTTACTGGGCCCGCTCTCAGCCAGAAGAGACAGCTAATCACCAACGGCAGACCGGCCAGCTGCATCCCAAGGAGATGTCGGTAGACGGGCGGCGTGACGGCTGAACGGCTGGACGGCTGGACGGCTGGACGGCTGGACGGCTGGACGGCCGGACGGCTAAACGGCTGGACGGCTGGACGGCTGGACGGCTGGACGGCTGGACGGCTGGACGGCTGGACGGCTGGACGGCTGACAGCCGCTCGGTCGGCCCTCTCCTCCCCGTGACCGTATGAAAATGGATGGGCCGTTGTCGGCGGCCGAATTGCTGTTAATCACTGCATGGTGCTGCCCGCCCAGTCCAGCGGGGAGGCGCGCAAGGCTTCAGTCAGGTCAGGTCAGGTCAGGTCAGGTCAGACATTCAGGTCAGCAACCCTGCCCCATTGCTGGCAAGTATGTGTCCAACTATTCCTTGACGGCAGGAGCGTATTACCGTCTGTCAGACCTTATAATTAGATATACTAGTGGAAGCTCGCGCCTGCTTAAACTTTTCGTTAAATTCCTTCCCTCCTTAATCTGAAAGCTTAAGTTTCTACAACTACTGAAGTTAGGATTCATAGCCATAAGCTTTATCATAGAAGTGTTGAACTCAGATCTGATAAGGATAAAGGGAAATAAATTAAGCGATTAGTGATTACCGTCTCAAACAGTGGAGCAACCATGGGGGTCAAAGGGGTCAGCTGACCCTCCCCCCTCCCCCGAAATTTATCAGGTGGCCCGTTTTGCCCGCTACCTGCTTCTTCGGCGAGGGCCCGCTTTGACAACAGTCTTCTGTTCTGCAAGGGGTCCGCTGTAACAGTCCCCTATTCTGGAAGGGGCCCGCTGTGACAACAGTCCGCCATTCTGGAAGGGGCCCGTTGTGACAACAGTTCGCTATTCTGGAAGGGGCCC
>JARFNZ010144983.1:0-10238 GCA_031763405.1 Balanus nubilus
GTTGGTATGGGGTAAAGGAGAGGTAAGGAATACAATGAACCGGTATGCAAGTCCGGTCGCGGCAGTCGAAAGTGAGCAAGTCATGCTGCGCTACTGCTAATTAGGCTTTTGATATCTGGTGGAGCTTCTAATTTGCTTGAATTGGTTTTCAAATGTTATTGCATGCAATTCCAGTAAGCATGAATGTGAAATGCGCACGTGTTCCTGTACCTAATTGCGATACTCGTGCTTTGCTAAATTCCAGCTTGCCTATTATGGCTAAAACCCGAACAATAAACTTTTGTTGAAGCCAGGTCTTATGATTATAATATTCCGCCGGAGCTACGCGATTGTGTCGGGTATGTGGTGACCGAGAGCTTCTCCCCGCGTCCGATAGGTGGCAGTGCAGGCGACTCCGTGCGTGGCCTGGGACCTGAAGGCTCCAGCCAACGGAGCGGTCAACTGCCTGCCCAGCGACGTTGGAGGGCTGCGCTGCCTGGCCACCTGCAAGGAGGGATACCGGTGCGTACTGAGGCTTACAACGTCATCAACGGCATGTTCACGATCTACAACTGATGTTTAGGAGTGTCGTGTGGTGTGTCTTGCGTTCTGACGTCCTTGTATGTGGACACAATCTTGTATGGTTGGCTTGTGTTAACCTCCCTTGGTCAATTTCATCCATTGGTTATTCCATCGGAATGTTTGGATTGCCTCATCAGTCGCAGACGTGGAAATCAAGTAACACTGTGGGCGTTCCGTCAAATAAAATTTGATCGAATATTTCCCCAGTTTATCATCCATGAGGCGTAATCCAGACATATTTGGCTTTCCAACTCAGCCAAACAGGCAACAGTCATCCACTGGAAGTTTCCACCGCGGGTAACATAACCTCGTTAACTGCCATCATATCCTTCAATTCCCACCGATTATCATCCAACTCTCTTCCCAGACTCCCTCCATGCCGCAATGTAACGGACGGGGAGGAGGTAAAGACATTCAGCTGACATTTACTACCAACTCGCCCAACTCCTATATAGCCCCCCTCCCCCAACTCACACGTAACTCCTAACTCCTCTCAACTCCTCGTAACTCCTCCCAACTCCTAACTTCTCCTAACACCCCTAACTCCTCTCAACTCCTTATAACTCCTAACTCCTCTCAACTCCTCCCAACACTTCCAAATTCTTCCCAACTCCTCCCAACTCCTCCCAACTCCTCCCAACTCCTCCTAACTCCCCTAACTCCCTCCCCGGCAGCTTCACCGACGGAGAGGAGGTCAAGACGTTCAGTTGCCAGCCGAAGGAGGCCTGGGCGCCCACCAGTCTGGTGCCAGACTGCGTCACTGAGGACACAGAGCAGGCCAGCTATGACGTCAGCGCCAGGATGAATTACCGCTCAAACGGCGCCGTGGCCCCAGAGTGCGTCAACATGTACAAGGTGAGGCAGCTGGCTGCGTGTTTTTAGCCGTAATTTAAAAAAGATGAAGATCAAGTTAAATTGGGAGCCACGTGAAATCGCATTTGAGCTTGATGAATTTGGTCATCTTTTTTAATTGCGGCTAAATAAGGTGTAATTGTCTCGGGTGTGTTTGAAGCTGTGTTTCGGAGGCAGAGGAGTGATATTGTCCCGATAATTTGAGCAGTTGAGGCTATTTAGGCAGACCACTCAGTCTGCGCCCGCCAGACACTGGCGTCTTTGTAATTTTGTTTGTTTATTGTTGAAATATCATAGCCTGTGCGTATGTGCCACGACGTTTAATATGAGTTTTTATGTGCATGATAAATCAGATTTATGATTCAGATTAGCTGCTGGAGGATGTTTTACGGTTACACTTACTTTTTGGATTTCGGCAATTCAGACAAGATGCGTCTTGAAGTCGGCATTGCCATGTCGCGTACTGACGTCACTATGACATGTATTGCCGCAATTATGTCGTATAGGTGTATTTACAGCACTGCGACGTTTCCTGACATTTGTATAAGACCGTGACCTCCGCTAGAGTTGTATTCCGTTAACGGACCCCTCATTTTGACGTGTTCTGACGTCATTGTGACCCTTCATTTTGACGTGTTCTGACGTCATTGTGACTCATGCTGCCCACAGGAAGAGTTGAAGCAGTTCCACGCCGACCTCAGCTCGCTCCTCTCAGCGCGCTGCTCCCAGGCTGTTAACTTGAACATGGACGTCAGACTCGTGGACGGGGAGGCGCAGCGAATCGCCGAGAACATGGTCCAGGTGAGGGGCGTGACGTCAAAATGACGTCATTGTGGGGAAACGGAAAGGAGGTGCGGATAGCAGAGAGCATGGTCCAGGAATTACGAGTGACGCGAAATGGCGCTATAGTGGGGTGACTTTAAGCCCGAATCGTCATCGGGAATTAATCAAAATAGTCTCTTGGTCATGAGTAACATTAGATTGTTTCTAATGGGTGCAATGAGCTTTATGATTCACTTTGCATCGCAGGGAGAAAATGGACGAAAATAACAAACATGTAACGTTTTCCGCTGATTTTTCAATTCCACTGTAGTGACGCGGGTCTTGTCTCGCCGCAGATTGAGCACGTGCTGCGAATCACGCCTGAGGTCTCCCAGCCGCTGCTGTATGATCTGTGCGGTCTGAACCTGGGCCTGATCTTCGAGCTGGCCGTGCCGTCCACATCAGTGGTGATCCAGTCCCTGATCGACGTCGACGCCATCGGTGAGCCAATGGGGAAGCTGAGCTTGTGTTTTCTGATAGATGGCGATAGTGAAACCTGGGGTTTGTATTTCCTGTGCTGATGATCGCAGTTCTGTTGGATTTTAGATGTTTCTATGGTTTGGACAATGATTGTATGTTAGTCGTAAGCTGGATAGGTGCTTGCTATTTTCGAGCTTGATACTTTGAAATACTAGCCTGGTCTGTAGCTCTTCGAAGAGGTACAGGCCTTTGCATACAGAAGATCTTCTCTAAACGGCATTGCAACCCAAACTATGCTCGTCACAGTTCGTCACTGGCGTTATTCTTACCTCTTGCATCTTCTGTATCTTATACGTATCATTATTTGCTAGATTCGCGATCTTATATCTGATGATACACAGTATACTATGAGGGAGAGCAGCTAAGAGATTATCTCGAAGTATACCATCTTGGGCATACTTACACCGTGGCGCAACAACACTAAAGCGGCGTTTTCATGTCATTCGCAGGGAACCAGTGCCCGCCACTGCGCGCGCTGGACAGCAATGTGACCCGGGGCTTTACCTGCTCCACTGGAGAGGTCCTCAACTCCGAGTCCAGCAACACAAACGTGCCCAGATGCTGTGAGTTGAGGCTCTGCCGTCGAGCTTGAGGAATTGAGCCATGTAGCATAGTGCATGCTAGACGTTTGTATGGTTGATTCGATTTTACTGAAAGTTACATAATATATAATTATTTTATTGTTGTCCATTACTTCTTGAACTGCCCCTGGTATTTGACCTGTTCCGAGCGCATATGACTTCTGCTGACCTCTGTTGACTTCTGCTGACCTCTCCTGACCTCTGCTAACCTCTGCTGACCTCTTCTGACCTCTGCTACCTCTGTTGGCCTCTGCTGATCTCTATTGACCCATGCTGACCTCTTCTGACCTCTTCTGACCTCTACTGACCTCTACTGACCTCTACTGACCTCTACTGACCTCTACTGACCTCTGCTGACCTCTGCTGACCTCTGCTGACCTCTGCTGACCTCCCCCAGTGCACTGTCCGGCTGGTACGTTCGCCAAGACTGAGGACGAAGAGTGCACTGTGTGCCCGATGGGGCAGTACCAGGACCAGAGCCGTCAGGGCTCCTGCAAGAGGTGTCCGTCTGGAACCTACACCCGCCACGAGGGCAGCAAGAACGTCAAGGTAGGGACGACACGGCAGCCGCCATGGAGAGGAGAATGGATGATCGAAAGATGAATTTAGATACAGGGCGTTGGGGCACCTAAAGACACTGCTCTTGGTTAACTTGCTTTTCCATTTATCCGCTTTACTTGTGTCGTTTGCCGACTGTTGTATCATTTTGTTACCGGTGTTGTATTATGCTGTTGCGCTTAGTATTTCAAATCAGTATGTAGGTTATTGCAATTATTTCAGTTGCAAGATGATTGAGAACGTACGATGCATGGAAATGATCACCAAGTCATGTCTATGGCGAGTTGAACTGAGATTTAATGGTATGGCCTCAGCTAAGCTGATCTAATATGATCTGATCTGACACATCCTGACTTGCCCTACCCTGTCCCCTGCCCTGCCCTGCCCTGCCCTGCCCTGCCCTGCCCGGACCTGACTTGTGACCTGACGTGACCTGACGTGACCTCTGCTCTCCCGGCAGGAGTGTGTGCCGGTGTGCGGGTTCGGCACCTACTCGCCCTCGGGTCTGGTGCCCTGTCTGGAGTGTCCCCGTAACAGTTTCACGGTGGCGCCACCACCGGATGGCTTCAAGGAGTGCGCCTCCTGTCCCCCGAACACCTTCACACACGCTCAGGCGGCCAACGACCAGACACTCTGCAGAGGTGAGCACCGCTGGTGACGTCACTAAGGCAGTCCGTGGATGGGGGCGCGGATTCAAAACGTCGGAAATGAGTTGCTAGTGTGAGACTTTATTAATTGATAGCTGATGAAGTCTCGGGACAGGAAAGATCGTCACTATTTATTTTCCTTTGAGTAAGATTATGTTAAACATGAAATGATTTCGTGTCATTGAATTGATTTTTGCGAGAAAAATATTTTCTATTCGATTAAATAGATGCATTGAAACGTTAAATTCAACAGAGTCAAATTAAAATAAAACAGATTAATTATTACTTCGTCGTTAACTGGCACACATTGGTACATGCCGTGGTATATGAATGATGCTTGAGAGCAGGACAGAGTCGGAAGCTGACCTGTTAAAGTGCACCAACTGTAACAAGCTCTCTGCTGCGGCGCCATAGGTGTAGCAACGTCACGAAAAGTGTGTGGGGGGGGGGGGGGGAGGAAAACTTTTATTTCACCATGTGGGAAAACTAGCCCCCTATGATAATTTTTGCAGATTTAGGCTCATCTCGCCTTGGTGATTCGTTTGCCGCCTTAAGTTTTGTCTTCGAAGACAAATTAAAGATTTTAGCGAACTTCTTGGCCGAAAAGGGGGGGGCGGGGCCAAGGCCCCCCCCCCCCCCCTGTTCTTACGCCTAGGTGCGGCGCTCCCCTGACCCTCTAGGACGTCACTTTCAGCTAAGTGCGCGCCGGGCAGCTACTCGGCCACCGGTCTGGAGCCCTGCTTCGCGTGTCCGAGGAACTTCTTCCAGCCGATCGAGGGCGCCAACACGTGTTTCGAGTGTCCGACGGGAAACACCACCGTGTCGGAGGGAGCCGTCACCCCGGCGGACTGTGTTCCCGTGGCGTGTACGGAGGACACCTGCGAACACGGGGGGCTCTGCCAGGTCGGTCAGGGGCACGTGTTGGTGAAATGGCCGGTCAAGGTCAATCGTAGGAGTGGTTCTTAGTGTTGAAGAGGTAGTGAGTGTAAGGCAGTCAGGAAGTCATCGTCGTCATTAATTCTTTAGACTCCCGCGAAAAACGGCTCGCGATTTATTGTGATGGCTTACCATTTATTGTGTTCTACAATAAGTAGCGAAGAGTTCTGGACCTATTGCAGTAGTGCAGTGGAATCTCAAATGCACCGGCGATTTGTCTTTGTTCGATGTTGACCTACGTGAGGTATTTAAAAGTCATTTCTCGAATGGGAACGGGCCGAGCTGAGCACCACACTCTTGTGGAGGTGCCGGCTGATGCCGCCGCCATTCAGACTTCTATCCCTGCCGTATCGCCACAACATCCGTCGAATGCATCGAAACATCCGTCAGATGAGTCAAGCTCCCGATGACTGACCTGCCAAGTGACCTTTGACCTCTGTCCGGCAGATGCTGGGTCACCGTCCCAAGTGTTTCTGCCCGGCCGGGTTTAGCGGAGATCGCTGCGAGATTGACGTGGACGAGTGTCTCTCCAGTCCCTGTTATAACGGGGCGACCTGTATTGATCAGCAGCAGGTGAGTTCAATTCCCGGGAGGTTCTGAGACTTTTGGGAGGGGTGATTGAGTTCCGGTATGGGGGTCACGTGGTTGGAGATGCATAGATTCAATGATGCAAAGCTCGTCAGTAATCAGTAACAGCCCAATTGCTTCGTTTTACAGGAAAATGTTGAAACGGTATTGAAATGATATTAAAATTAGTTAAAACTGCAATGATTGCTATTGTATCAATTGAAATTAAACTACGTTTTATAATATTATTATTATATTAAACATTACCTACCTTGCTATGAACTGGTATGCAAATGGTTAGACCTCATTTTCCTTTGTAGGGAATGCTTTATTCAAACCATTTCTGTTAAACTTTTTTATTCGATTGATTATTCCTCCGTTAATTCACGGTGCGGTTGAAATATATATACATTTTGTGATAGCATCTCCTTGGTTACCTTAACTTGCCCTGCCATGCCCTGCCATGCCCTGCCATGCCCTGCCATGCCCTGCCATGCCCTGCCATGACCTGCCATGCCCTGACCTGACCTGACCTGACCTGACCTGACCTGACCTGACCTGACCTGACCTGACCTGACCTGACCTGACCTGACCGGACCTGACCTGGCCTCTGTCTGCAGGGTTACCGTTGCCAGTGTGACGCTGGCTACTCCGGTATCAACTGTCAGATCGAGGAGTCCGACTGCACGGAGGACGCCTGTCCCGCCCGCGCTATGTGCATGGACACACCAGGAGTCGGTGAGTTTGCCACCCGACTCACAAATAGGTTGATGGGTGCTAATTGACCTCTGCAGTCGTAGCACCCTAAAAACCCCAATTAACGAACGACCAAGCAAACAATACATGGATGGGACTAGGTCAGCAATGCAATGCGATGTAACGAAATCGACTAAAATTTTGGTTCAAAATGGGCTTGAGTGAACTAGATTAATTGTTTCCTTACATGGTCAATTCCAGCAACCAATTGTCTAAGGGGAAGAAGGTCACTAATGATATTTGATTTTTTACGAAAAACTCATGGAGCTGTCAGGACACCTTATACAAACAACTGTTATTGAAGTACAATATTACAAATTTTCTATCAACTAGAAGAGCCGTTAAATATGGTCGTCTTCGTACAAACCTCAGATATTTGCATTGCATCTGAATCATAATATGACGGGACGGATTCAGAATTTGGAATTTCCTCAGTTGAGCAGTTCATTTCGTTCCCAAGCCACGTTTCGTGAGAACCCACGTGTCACGCGGCTGTAGAGGCTTCCAAGCAGCGGCACAAGTTCAAGTGGGGACCTCCATTCGGTCGCGTTAGGGGTTCAAAGTCTGAAAACATGGCTGCAATGTGACCTTTATCGACATCGCACGCTAGGTCCTACGTCCAAATTCGAATAAGTTCTGTCAACTTCATCCGGCTACTCGGGCGTTTCGCTCTCGAATGTTTGAGCGGGGTCAAGTGCGACGTTATTGTGTTTGTCAATGGATGCCGATAAGTGGGAACCGTCGTCACTATCTTCGAGTAGGGCTGCCGTTGGTTTTCGACGGGCCGCGGGCGGTGAACGTCGGGATATTCCCGTCGCATGCAGTGAGGCAGCTGGGTGCGCTGATAACAGTCACTGTGTCACCACCCACGTGGAGATCGGCTCGGCGGCTGGCGTAACATTGTGAAATATGAGTTACGACCACAAGCAGTGGAAATTCCCCCCAGGGCAACGTGATTAAACGTGCTCACAGTGATCACCGCGGGATGTTATACCTAATTAGGTATCGATTAGTCCCTTTTTCTCGTCCCTTGTTTGTAAACAATAGGTTGTTAAAGAATATTCAAAATGGCAGTCTGAATTCCCCATAAACATTTACTGGCTGATCAGAGCTTCGACTCGCTCCCACAGCTAGGGGACGGAGGACTTCTAAAGTTGATTCTTCCCATGCAACGCCCATAAGCGAGATGTACAAAGGCGTGATGAAAACAAATACAAAAGTTGAGGGGGACACGTCCTCCTCACCCGTCCCCCTGTAGCAGAGCCCATGAGACTGCAATGGTTTATGGCCATACGCTAAATAAATCATTTTGCACGTTAAATGCTGCCATTGGGACCAGTTATAACGACATGTGCTAAAATACCCAAATACACATGTTTTGCCCGTTTCATGTCCGTTCGTTGGAAAACTTTAATGTCTTTGGCTTTTTAGCGTGTTTTATCTCCGTTTGGCTGTGAACGTTAAGTGTGTGCATGCATTGTAACGTATATCCCTCCGTCTAACAGGGAACTTTGAGTGTCTGAGTTGAACCTGTACCTCCGTCTGTTCGGCAGGGAACTTTGAGTGTCTGTGCCGTGAGGGCTACACGGGTCCGACCTGTAACGTGACGGTAGACCCGTGCACTGAGAAGGGCAACCCGTGTGACAATAACGCCCGCTGCGTACCCCTCCAGCAGGTGAGAGGGGGAGGGTGGGGGAGGCGAGGGGGGGGGGGGGGGGGGTAATGGCACGGGGATGATGGTGACGTTGTGTTCGATTTTATTTTCGTTTGATTTACTATATTGTAATCATTATGAAGGTGGCAGTTAGTTTACTGAAGACTGTGAGGGGAATATAAGCGGATTGGTTCTAGATCGTTATAAATTAAGTTCCTTCCATCGGGTATACTTGCCTAACGATCAACATTCGTTGTTTTTGCTGCGAAGCCTCCACGTCTTTTCCCTGATCTCTGCGATCCTATGACTGTTGGTTCCCGACCTCTTCAACTGAACTCTGACCCCTGACCTCTGACCTCTGACCCCTGATCTCTGACCCCTGACCTCTGACCTCTGACCTCTGACATACCTATGCCCCCAGGGCCGGTACCGCTGCGAATGCCCGCCGGGCTGGGAGGGCCCCCGCTGCGAAATCAACACGGATGACTGTGCGGAGCTGCCGTGCCTCTTGGGCGCCGAATGTACCGATCTCATCAACGACTTCAAATGCGGCTGCCCTGCCGGTGAGAAGAGAGTAGGAATTGATGACGTCACCGGTGTGGTGTGATGACGTCATAGGTCGCCGGAGGGAAGAGGAGATGGCTGAATGAAACTAGAAGGATGCGATCTAGTTCGCGTGGCTCGTTCTTCTTTACGTCTTCTTTTTGGCGTTATAGCGACGTATTGTCGGCGGACTGAGTTGCTATGGTGTCATTTAAACACAAATATGTCTGTGGGATATCACGTTCCTCGTGTCGCACGAAAAAAATTAAGCGGGACTAGAAATGTGTCGAAGTCAGCGTAAACAACTAAAGTCAACTTTCTCCATCGTAAACAACGTTTTAGTGGTGGCGTCTTCGTTCTAATATTGTTTCACGATATTTTACGGCGTTAGTTCATCTTTACCAATACAAGTTTTGACGTCTCTCCATTAATCGCAGGATTCGCTGGAAAGCGTTGTGAGCGGAAGATTGACCTCTGCGCCGGAAACCCCTGCGATAATGGCCTCTGCGTGGATCGCTTCTTCGTCCACCAGTGCATCTGCGACCCCGGCTGGACGGGTGAGTGACGTCATACCGGCTGCCAGTGACGTCATACAGGCTGCAGTGAGATCCTGCGCGTTGTAAAGCTGATGGAGGTTAAGCTGTGAACTGATGATGATGATTGCTTTTGGGCGGCATACGATGTTCTTTGTCATTTTTTGAAGGAAAATGCCTTTTTTTGCGCAAGCAAGGTATGTTGAAAAATGCTATGAGCTGTCATTTTGCAAGATGCCTGATGAGCTCTTGAAAATCTCTTCTTACTAGGCACAGATGCAGGCATTTTCATGTGTAAGCTTGTGATTTGTGAACTAGGTGCATGTGGATTATAGAAGTTTCGTAAGCATTTCTATGCTGTTTTTTTCGGCCATTGAAAATTGTCGTGTATTTTCATCACCCCTCCCGTATTCCCTATTCCTACGCCACAAGCCACGTATGACGTCACCACTAACCTCTGGCCGTGACGTCACAGGCGCTTCGTGTGACGTCAACATGGACGACTGCCGGACGGCGCCGTGTGCCGAGGGCAGCACCTGCGTGGACGACGTCAACGGCTTCAGCTGTAACTGCGCGCCGGGATACACCGGCAAACGGTGCCAGCACACGATCGATGACTGTGCCAGCGAGCCGTGCCAAAACGGTGGCACGTGCCAGGACAAGCTCGACGGTCAGTGGCACGCCCTGGGGAGAGAGGGAGTGGGGGGGGGGGGGGGGGGGGGGGGGGGATAGGGACGCGCGTGACGGG
>JARFNZ010144994.1:0-10238 GCA_031763405.1 Balanus nubilus
GGGCCCCCACAAGTTGGGCCCCCCTTAATCGACCGGGCCCCGAGAGACCTCCGCCCCCCCCCCCCTTGGCCAAATCCTAGCTACGTGCCTGCATAGCTCATCGCATGTCTCAAAGAAACAAAATGTGATAGCACCGACCCTTAGCTGTTTGCTTATTTCAGTGACAGCGGCGCAAAGTAATTAAGAGTTCAGAGAATTATTTCAATAATAAGAGCTCAATCAAGGAGGAAATTATGGCGACACCAAAATCTATAATTATATTACTATTATTGCTTGCATATAATGTAATTAACTTACATGTTAAACAGCTACCGAGTGCTGAATAAGAACTATACCTCGTTCCGTCAAAAAGTTTGCAGCCGAAGTGCCCTCAGCAGTTAATATATTTTCATAAGGTTCGATTGAGGTTACTCACGTGCTGTTATTACTAACGCGTTTCGGCTGAAAACTGTTTATGGAACGAGGCACAGTGTTCTGTTAAAACGGCAACTAAAATACCACTTAAAAACATAAGAACCTTTATTTTAACGTTTGAATGAAAAACAAAATCAGAACACGATGGAGTGTTTCCGATAAATGAATCAACAAACAAATCCACAAATTAATAAATAGAATCAGGTAACTAATATTTACGGGACCAGATTTGGAAAGCTGGGAGACCAGCTAGGGAGACTAGGGAGACTAGTCAGTCTAGCTCCGGACAAATCTGACCAAATGCCGTATTTGGACCAAGTCCCCAAAAGTGTCGTACTTTTACTTGGTGCTTTTGAAATGCACCAAGTACGGCGCCCCAATGGACCTGAGTGCGTCATGTTGCCGTACTTGCCTGAGGACCGCCGGCCACGAAATCGAAAAACAGCTGACTGTTCGCTCTGGTTGGTCCATTCACACCACCGGAGGCTAGAGGTGTTCTATCACACCTTCTATGTTCTATGTTCTTTCTATCATACCACAACTACGACATTTTTAATACTTGCAGCATTTATACGATATTTGAACATGTAAGAAAATGCGATTGAAGCAAATGGTAAGTGTTTTACGATAAGCGACAGTCCTCCCAAGCGTTTATGACGCGGGCCTAGCCGGTGGCGGGGCAGGTGAAGGTCACCGGCTGGTGGGGCTGGGAGCGGAGACGGTGGCGAAGTCAACTGTGCGTGAATCGGCCGTCCACGTGAGTGGGTTACCTACTATATCATCGATTGCCAAGTGCTGGAGATCGGCCATGTCAACGCAAGACAAAGGTAATTGTATAGGATTATGTTGGTGGTGTGGTATAAGTAAAGTCGTCTGGGAAAATATTGCATCTCTCCATGGTTTCCAAAGCAGGCGATCTCATTTATTCTGTATCACACTTTGTTCCGAGCCAAACAACAAAGTGCGTGAGTCAAAGAACAATGCTGAACAGCTGGACATCTTTGCCCATGAAACGTAAAAAAAACGTGAAAATCCAGGTATAACGTGGAACTAATCTGAGAACATGGTACATATACCAGCAAGCCAATGAATTAAAGAAAGCCAGGATTGAACGTTCCGCTGTGTCGTGTGCCGTTGGCTTGTTTTCCTGTTGTTTGTTGAGGCTTTTTCTATCAGCATAGCTTTTAAGTCCGATCTATATATTCAAGGTGCACCAACATGACAGTCGTATGATTATCATATGCATGCAGTAGAGTTGATCTTAGTTGGTGACATTGTTTTTGCTGACTGATTCTGAAAATCGGGTAGGGGCGTTCATTTGCAATTGCACTGTGCATATTGTCACTGAGGTAGTTATATTAAACAATAATTAAAGTTCATATCTTTGTATGAAATAATGATTCTCACAGTTCAGTAATTGGGACAGCACAATAGCGGCCTGACAACAAGTGTAATTTAAATGCATCATGGAAAGGAAGCGAATTGCTTCATTCAAATAACATGCATGGTCGGGACATTTTTCGACCTCATCTTACATACAGGGCCGATAAAATGCACATACGGTATGAGTTAAATATTTGCCACCGTTTTAATTACCTGAACACCTGGCTTTAGAAAATGTTTGTTCAAGTCAGGCATGCACACGTTTAGCTGACGACAATGCGCAATGAAAATATTAACATGCCAACAACGCTATCAATGGATTTCCTAGCAAGTCACAACCCAAAATTCAGTTTGAGTTTATGATAGTGATACCATGCTTCATTTCGCCAGAACATGAATGGATCCTGATTTCTAGCCGATTTAGATACATCTTATTTCATTTACTTCCCCACACCCTTCCAAAACAAAATTATATGCGCTGAGGCGGTGCCGATTCTCATTTGGATTTTACCTAGATTAACCCACGGCCGTCTGGGTGGTCGTATCAGACCCCTTCAGTTTTTTGGGAATGACTTCTGAACTGTTATATATATCAACGTTATACTTGACATAACTTCACATACATCAAGTTGACATCTCCTGTGAAAATGTTGAGATTTCGTTTGCCCCAAAAAATATTGAGATTTGTCGACATCGGCCACGTCAATATATGCAATTTCCGGCCGAAAAGTGTAAAATCTGTGAAAATTTGTCCAAACCCAGTTGTAAAGCAAAATGCAAATAAGCATCCACAGAGGCGGGATGACGAGCAGTTTCTCCCCAGCTGGAGCAGTTGAGGGGATTCCCCAAATAAGTAAGGGGATTGAGAAGGGAAGAACGCTCAAAGTACCATCAATACCCTTAAAAATACAGATTCGTCCTCCGATTTGACCCACTTTCTCGTCCATGTTGAGGATTTTACCCATTTTTTGACCGAATTGAAGTTGCTCGGGACCCTTCAATTAAATACTGAAAACCGAATACCCCTGATGACGAGCTCTACAAAATGACTTGAACTGGATTCATCAAATCACTGGATTTTAACCCAAAAATGTTTTTAAAAATGGTTACAAAATGGTCACAAAATCAAAATTCTCATAGTTGCCCAAAAATGGAATATACTGAATATTTTTAACGGTATATTTAGATATTTTCAACCCCTTTAAACCCACCCCTGAATACTTTAAACCCCTTTAACAACATATACATCCCCTTCAACGGAATACTGAATACTGAATAACCCTGATGACGAGCTCTACAAAATGACTGTAGCATATTTTTGAAATGGTTGGATTTTGACCCGACAATGTAAAAAAACAATATATTTACATAATCAGAGTGCTTGAAGACGGCAAATAAATTAATATATGTAAAGGAACTAATTATGAACAATCCCCAAACCCAATTTCCAAGTAATTGCTTTATTTTTGACTGACTTATGGCTCCTTAAGTACGAAAACTAATAGACATCACTTTTGAACTGCGTTTTTTGAAACTTTCCTTTTTAATATTACACACTTGTTTCTGATAGTGTTTTCTCAGGATTCCAGTGGAGTAATTGGTTTTGCGTACGCCAAAAAATGTAAAAAACGCAATTAAAAAAATGACGTCATACAAAGGTATACTTATTGGAGTCGTCTGGGAGTCAAAAATAAAGATTTTGCTTTGAAATGTGGCATGCTGATAGATTAGAGGTATTTTTCCCACAAATATTCCGGTTTTTTAATTTTCGAAGGAAATTTTTTTTATGGGAATTGTCCCCAAAAATGTGTTTTGGGGAATTTTATGGGTCAAAAACTTAAAATGTTAAAAATCCGAGATAGCCATGTTATAGAGAATGTAATTTTCCGTCTTTTGGCGGTTTCTATTTGCAATTTTTTAAAACCTAGATGTTTTACGACCGTTCAAATATTCGTCGATTTTTGGCCGAAAATGGCGTGACATGACGTCACTAAACCGTTATTTTATTTTAAAACATTAGACCGATTTTGCTTATTTTTGTTTAGAAGACGTCAAAATGATGCGATAAGGTACAGAAAGTTTGACTTCGATATGTCGTCGTTCAGAAGTTATTGAGAAAATCCGGGAGGGGGGCAGATTCGCCCCCCCCCCCCCAGCGGGGCCCGTGTTAACAGACTTTTATGTAAAGTTTGAAGCAACTCAGAGATGGTGCTGTATTTTGATGATCGAATTGGCGTGAAATACCCCTTTTGTCAACCACATTCTCACGGCAAAACTGGTCCGTAAACATGCATTTTTTTATTGAAAATATCCATTTCAAAATTTTACCTTTTGTGATCTGACTTTGACATGAATTTGACAATAACCTGAACATAATTAAGCGATTTATTTTACTGACTTTAGACTTGTTACCTTCACGTAACGAAAGCTAGTCTGTCAGATGTCTATAAATGCTACAAATACCAGAAAATGGCATTGCTGGCATGGTTATGGACATTGCTGGCATTGCTGGCATGGCATGGCATGGATAAGTGACATATTGTGTTTTTCCTTACGTCTTCATATGTTCCCCTCTAATTTGTATGCTACATTTCAAAAGCACGCGTAATGTCACGTGTAATTCATCTAACCAAATCAATTGTTTCATCAAAAAGCTGTAGGACAAACTCAGGCAAACTTAGGACTGGAAGTCGCTGTCTGAGATATATAATTGAAATGCTTCCGTAGATATCCGAGCTAATCTATGATCTTCTATTATATATCAATATAATTTCAATGAATATAAATAAATCATCAATAAATCAATAGATATTCAATAAAGCATCAAAATAATCTGCAGTCTGAAGCTATTGAAAGAATTACGGACCTTGAATACAAATGAAAACAAATGCCTCGATTTTGACTTGTGACCTGACCTTGACCTGCAACGTGACGGTGACCTCAATTTAACATTTTTAAGCGTGCTTTAGCTGCGCCTCATTGAGAGCTTTCGAATACCGCCTCTCGGAACTCGATACGATATTGGTTCTCAAGATAGAAAGGGGGACGAATTTGACCCCAAATGATGTCGTGGGTAGGAAAATATCCCAGGCGGTGCTGTATTAATGCATGTAGGTATGAATCGTAATGCATGTGTTCAGTAAATACAACGGCCAAACTTAGGTATGCATACTACTGCATTGCTCTATGCTGTCGGAACGTATATATGTATGTACACTTACAGTACAGGGTAAGCCATAGTTAAGTGACTATTCTAAAACGGAACTATCTCATACACTAATTACTGCACTTGCACAGTCCTTTCTAACATGAAAGCCCAATTCATGTAAATTTGTATGACATTAGTTCATTGCCATCGGAAATACCAAGGTGGACCAGTGAGCCCAAAAACAAAGTTGTCTCCTAAGTATTGTTCTCTAATAATAGCATAGGGTCAGTTCCGCGCCTTTCCAAGTCCAGGGAGGCAGCAGACCGCAGACCAATTCTCCGAATCACTGAGTCATTCCTCGTTGAAGGTTCGGGGGCCGGCACTGACACCAAAAGGCAATACAAGTCCTACGAATCGCCAAAAAGGTGAAAAATCGCCCAGCGTCTCTCTGACGCCTGGCAAATGAAGTCAAAATCAGCTGCTCTTCTACTCAACGGATACTGGAGAAGAGGCTGAAGCTAAATGCGTACAAGATGCCGGTCGTTCAGATGTCCCTTCTGTGTGCTGAAATGATTTCCCATTTAAAATGGCTGAGGGAGCACTTCCTCGAGCGAGTTACAGAGAAAAGTGCAGAGGTTGCGCGGCCTCTACTATCGGCAGACCTGACCACTCTAGATTTTCACCTGGGGTTGGGGGTACGTCAAAGGGACGGTAGCACGACAAATCGTAAACAAATACTTTGGAGAGTTGAAAGGCGTCATCGAGAGCGTCATCAGTCGGATCTCATGCTAACATGCACCTGAGCGGCAAAGGAGGCCAAGTGTCAAGCCGAATGTTGAGTGGACAGAAACAGCTGTGATTGGTGGAAATGGCCTAAGGCGGACAGGGTTCAGCATGGAAGCAGTCTGAACTGTAACAGACTGAATTTAATTAATTTAGCTGTTTTGTCGAGTTAAGATAATTTATGTGTGACCATTGGTTGACAAATTATGAAAAAAATAGTCACTTCCTTTTGGCTCATCCCATATGCATGTTCATTGATCATATATACAGCTGAATTGTCAGAGATACATTATCCATTTTTTTCTCCAGCTTCGGTTGTAACATTTGCTGACATATGATTTGTTATTAGTTGAATTAACATTTCAATATTAGTTTAAGCCTATTCCGCATACCTCTGTAGTATTTATCTCCTTTAGAACATAACCAACTAGTTGAACTTTCACGATTGCCTAACGATGTGTTTTTTTTCCTCAAAACGACATAACTGGCCCTCGTCATCAGTTACGTTATTATTTGTCAGTACATAGCGTGACAGGTGGAAAACAAAACCACACCAGGACCACCAACGTGTATCCGTGCATAGCATGCATTCTTCTGGTCACCGCTAACACTCCTGGGGATGGGTGACTCGCCTAGCCACTCATTTCACATTGCACCGCAACAGCCCTTTCACAACCGCAACAGCCAGCGCTCCGAAAAGAGGTGCAAAGTTGCAATGATGCCAAGATGCAACAAATAATCTCACGTAACACAAAGCGCACTATGACCCATCTTCTGCAATTTATGTCCATGGTCAGTTCAGGCGCTAGTTGTTCCGGACACTGATCACCATATGCTGAAAAAGTAACTAGGTACCTAACGCTTTATTTTTTATGAGTCCACATTTCGAAGCATCGTTAATATTGCACAGTTGTTGCGTATCGAAGAGAAAGCAGCAGTGAACGAGGAGTAGTAACGTTAGAGGAAGCCAAAAGGAATTACTGAAGACTGGGATTCATATCCTTCTCTTCGGGCTGTCGCGGCCGATTCCTGTGTTCGTCAGCGGTGGGCCTTATGGGCCTAGGGCCCGGTACTCACTGAGCGAAAAGGGCCCTAAGTTACGTTCACTTTTTGCTCAGTGAGGACCGGCCCCTGAAGTTACCTCAAAAAGTGTTCCCCACCCCTTCCCGCTCAGTGTCAGAGAAGTGGCCCGTTTCTCCATTTTTCTGAACTTTGAAATTTTATTCCATGAAAACTTTGACTATAAAAAATGATTATTTTTAGTCTGTGAGTCCAAATGGCAGAAGTTAGAAAAAAATAGCATGCATTATTTTCTTCAGGCTGCTATCATCATAGGACTCAGGATACAATGGGATTGTGCTTAACTTTTAACATTACGCCTATGGCGTTGCATGGAAAGAATCGAGTTAGGAATTCCCTGAGCGAAATCCTGGCTACGTGCCTCATTGGTATACACATCATGAAAATTTGTTCTGCCGATGGTGAGGAAATTTGTTCTGCGAACTTAGATAGTGAAACCACTTTTCTGACACTGTTACCACATGGCAAGCCTATGGGAACCACTGCCCAGTCCCCTCCCCCCCCCCAGGCTTGCTCGGAACCCTGTCTCCAGCCCTCCCAAGTTCACAGGATTTTAACATTGACCTTATGGGCCTGGCCACGGCCAACTTTTGGCTGATACTCCCAAACACAAAGCTGTGCATCTGACCCTCCAATCAAAATATTGTGATGATGGTGACGATTGGGGTTTAAGGGCGCCACAACATAATAGTTATATGGTGCCCATTCAAAATATTGTGGCAGTGCCAATGATATTTAGGGTTAACTGCCACAATGCAGAGCATGTCCTGACACTAAATATTGTCATGCTTTGCATGATACTGAGATGCTCTGTGTCAGGCTGTCAGCATTGTCTTCATCGTGCCATAGCATGAAATATTTGGCAATAGGACATGTTCTGCATCAGGGCAGCTTACCTTACCAAAGTTTTTACACAGAAAATTGGAAATACTTCTTCAACACTAATTCAACACAACACAACATTGTCCAGCACTGTAGGGACCTACAGAAAGACCTGAACAATAGCCTGACATGGACTGAGAAGTGGCAACTTCCTCTGAACTTTGACAAATGTACAGTAGTGCATTTGGGATCAAATAACCCTATGCACAAGTATTTGTTGGGTCATATCAAGACGAAGGAAACAGTCTCTGAATGCGATCCTGGAATCCAGATAGACAACAAACTGAAGTTCCATATGCATTCAGCCAAAGTTGTTAGGAAGAGCAAGACAATACTGGCAATTATCAAAAGAAACTTTAGCTGTCATGATAAGAAGATGGTCACAGAACTGTATAAAACCTTAGTATGCCCAATTCTCAAGTATGGGAACAGTGTTTGGTGACCAGGCTACACAGGTGATATAAATACTCTAAAAAAAACTGAAGAGAAGAGTAACAAAGATGGTCACAGGACTGAGTCACATCCCATATCAAGACAGACTGAGGCAGCTTGATCTTCCAAGTCTCGCATACAGAAGGATTCGCAGTGATATGATAATGATCTTTTAACTGATCACTGGGAAAGTCAGAGCTGATGTTCGGTTGGTGCAGATTGAAGGCGGGCCACACCGCACAAGGGGACACTCGTTACGACTGAAGAAGGCAAGAGCTGTGAGTTAGAAGAAACTACCTTTTTAACTGAGCAGTGAACCAGTGGAACAGTTTACCAGAAAGCGTAGTAGTGCGGAATCTACACTCCTGTTCAAGAACCGGCTCAACAAATACCTCAAGAAAAAACTGTTGGAATGATCTGGGTCGGACATCCCATTACTATCTATATTTTTTTCAGTTACAGTTGATGAAGCATGCCTACTAAATGCTTTCCATCAATAATTTGATGTTTCTAGTGAAGCAGAACATAATTGCAAACATATAACCCCAAAAAATGATGTCACAGTAGATAAAAACACTGCATGTAAATAACATCATATTTGTCTGGGCGCGCAAGCAGTGTATTATTAATTTTTGGTGATTTCTGCTTTGCGATGAAATGTATGTGAAATGATGTCACTGGAGTGTATCACATTAAATGAATCAGAACAAAAAATAATGCAATTTCCATAAAAATTGAAGCCTTTCAAACAATGTTTTAAACCATATGGATTGTGTGATTAGGTGGGTGATAGATTCAAACGCTCCCTCCGCTCACTGCGTGACATTGGTTTGACTTGTCTTTTTTGTTAAAACTCGACGAGAACGATGTGCTATGCTCAGGGCGCTTTCACGTGAGCATGATAGATGGAGATTAGGTCTCCTTCTGGATATTGGTTCACCTAACCCCAGTTTCCCATATATCCCTGTAGCATGATGGGTATGGCAATAGTCAACATACACTCCAATGATGTCACTAGAATGTTAGGAAAAAACTGAATAGTTGCACGCATTAACGTGAACTGGACAACTCAATGGCAATGGCGGCCGGGAGCAAGTAATGCGACAGGTGCTGTGTGAACATCAAATACTGAAATAACTAGATAAATGTTGTGAATCACAGTGGTTTCAAGCTGGAATTGGATAGTTCAGGTCCAAAATGTTAATCCCTATAGTAAACTTTTTGTGAATAGGTAGTAAAGGGATGTATCACCATGATCTGAAATCTAGAGCAAGCAATGGGGTACTACCTTTCCATCATTCCTGGAAGCATCTTATAAGAATTCCTGGCCCAGTACCCCAACCATACACCTATCTAGGAGAGGCGGAAGTTAAAGGCTACTGTTTAGCCTTTTTCCTAAGACTACAAGACTCCATAATTATAAAAACAGAAGGGTAAAACATAATTGACTCCCCATCTAGAAAACAATTTCAGCAGAATTTCCATTGAAACAAAAATGATGCAACCACCCACTGGGAAACTATGAAGCAAAAATAAGTTAAGACCCTTCAGTTGGTCTAAAAATGATTTAAAGAAATAGATACTGCTAAACCTTCCCAAAAGTATCAACAAATGCAAATCCAACACATAATATCATAACCCCAACATTCAATAAACAAAATTAAACATAAGTCAACTGTCACTGCACTGAAGTCACTGGTCTGGACTGTGCTAACTCCACATTTATTCCAAGGTACTCGGAAGTTGCGTTCTTCAGAATGACATAAAATACAAGTTAATAAGTAATTAGAATAGGATCAGCAATATTCGAATTGAGATGCTTTAAAACCTTGAGGTCTCACGCGATTCCGGTGATTCCCTTTTTATGACTAATCACAAAGCCAAGGCCCAAAGCCAAGGAGACTGTAATGCCCTGCCAAGGCCTTTGAAAAGGGCCTTGAAATGCAGCAATGGTCGGTATAAATATGGCAGCTCGATGGTGGTCACCCTGTAGGAAAATATTTTACCACGAAGGGAAAATAGTTTGATTCTGGCCCCGTTCGAGCCGTCGTCAGCAGTTGTCAGCACCAATCACCGCCCGGTATTCAAGTCACGTGATCACAAATTCCAGTGACTT
>JARFNZ010145005.1:0-10238 GCA_031763405.1 Balanus nubilus
GGGGGGGGGGGCGGTCGGAAATATTTCAAACTCAATTATGTATCCGTCACGCCCACGAATAAATGCCTACTGAGACGTGGAGCATGACTTTGCTCGGAAAGTGAATTATGGCATAATCCTTTTTAAATCCGGAGAAGGAACACTCCTATTTCAGGATTACAAGATACAGAAGGATAAGTGCATATTCAATATTCATGTGAAGTAACTGAAGAAAAACAAAAAGAAAAACAGCAGGCAAAACATTGGTACCGTCACGCCGACGGCACATCAGAGTGTATTGCATGAGAGACAGATCTATTCTACTTCCTGGATGCCTTATTAGATAAATGGTATCTATTTACAACGAAGTCCGATCACGCTACGACTCTTGGCATGGTGTCTCATGGTCAAACGTTGTGCTGTTTTTTTTTCTGACAAGCATGTGTACGAAGGCATGTTTCTAACGACCTGTTGAAACTTATACACAGCCGGAATGCCTTTAATGAGTGGTTTTGGGCTCTGCGGAACAAATCGAAGAGGATTTTGTCACCCGAACCAAGATCCCTCCACTAAGTAATGAAAACAAGCTGAAATTAGGTGCCATTTTGTCTTCGCCTAACGCCCAACGGGAAATCGGAAGGATCCTTTACGTCCCTAAAAGATGAATGCTGAGACATGATCTTCCTGTGTCGGGTTGGCTCTATTTGGTTCCGTGGTCAATAAACCCCCATACTGATCGGGCAACACCTGACCATCTTCCTGGGCTCAAGTCCGATGGCAATAGGATTCGAGACTCGAGTGGGATCATGCCCATCTATTTTTCAATGGCATTGACCACCTTGCCACTTGCCTAGTTGACGCATCGGTCATGGTCCAGAAAAGCGATTAATCTGTTATGAATCATTTATTAAATTATCACATTCATACAGTTACATAAACGACAATCACTATCGGATAATCACTAATGGCGGGTAGGGAGCCCGTGGTAGAAGATGCCGGACCGCCACGCACCGCGGGCGTAACACTCCCAGCCACGACACCCCTGCCACCTAGCGGCCAAACGGAAAACTCAACGGACGGCCTGTGATAGAGGGCAGCACAGGGCAGTTGAGAGACAGAGTCGGGACAGACTTCAGAAAACCGGCAATCAGGGTCAATCAAACAAATTGGTCAATCAAGACATCTGACAAGCGCAAGGGCAGCACAGCGTAAGTCTGTGCACTTAGGCGTCACAGTTCAGCCGTCGGCGTTGTACTATCGATATACCTACATCAGTGTGAACTGACCACTAGGACATAGAGGGCGGCATTATTTACCATTCTCCGGCTGTCGCGGGCGACAATCTCGCCGCTGGTGTGCGTCAGTTTGGTCGGGCGCGCCGTGTCCGCCGCCCGGCTGCTTGGTAAACATTGACAGCCGATCACCTGATGCCCCGCGCCGGCTGCGGCGGATCTCAGGCCGACAAGCCCCGCTCCCGGCCCGATCACTATTCAAATCGAACGCACCGGCTGGCCAGCAGGACATTTCACGGGAAAATGGCCCCGCCGTCACCGCTGCCTCCGAAACAACCATCTCTACCGCCACCGACACGGCTGCTGAGTATGCTGACACGCTGCCATCACCGCCGCAGCCGACGCTACCGTCACCGCCACCGCCGCGTCGTCAACGTCGAGACGGTGAGAACGTTTGCTGAGCGCCAGTTAGGTCACCCGCGGCTGTCGATAACATGTCCACCGATTATTTGTTCACTTCCAGTGTCAACACTAGACTTCCGAAGTACGACAGCGAGTCTGTGGATGGATTGTACTGCGAGAGACACTGGCCAGCACTCAGCCTAGTGCTAAATGCTGACTGTCAAAATACACCCATTCAACTTTAGTTTGTTATCATTTAGCGTGTAGGTACCGTGAACGTTAACTACTCTTGATCGTACCCTTCTAAGAATATCCGTATATGAACGACGCTGCAGCTGTATTCTGCAGATATTCCGACGTCGAAGTGCCGCTCACAGTCAGTGCAGCCCAGTGCACTCGAGGGCGGGTTCGGCTCCGCCGGGGGCGAGTTCGGCGAACACATGATGAAGACGCAACCGCCTCGAGCCGGCTAAAGTTCACATCGGTGACCCCTCCGCCGGTGGAGCGTGTGTGACGACGGCAATATTCCGGCGTATCAGTCAGCTCACGTCAGCTGCCTCGGGCCGGAGTCAATCATTTGCACAGCTAGTCAATCAGTTGGGCAGCTTAAAGACGCCACTGTTACCAAGGGAAGTCTAATCTCCAGGTAGGGGAGCCGGGGCCGCTTATTTTTAGAAGACGATGTATTTTAAAATCATGGTGACTTTGATCACATGCTCAATGCTTACAGTTGTTACATTCAATCGTTTTTCCGGTATAATAAGCATATCACGATAGCAAAATTATTTTGTTTTGTAATTAAACATTGTTACATGTCTGTCAAGTGGGCAAGTCGCCCCGGTCTCGGGGTGACTTGATACGGTGGGTTAGGTCACTGGGCCCTGGAGCAGTTTAAAAAAACAGTCTGCACACTCGCCATATTGATCGCAAAAATAGCAAATAGGCGGTACTGTTGCTTGAACTACCAATACATCGCACCGCATTGTCTTAATTTTGATGTGATTGAAATAGGGGAAAGTGGGGTAAAGCGGTCTACCGGGGCAAAGCAAATCACCCACCCTGCTGATTTTATGAGTGGTGCCACCCACGTGCAACTATTCTCACTAATAGTGCATTATGTTGACGCACTTCTGACCGCAGTGGTTCGGCTATCGGAGTGAGGGTTTCCGCTAAAGGAAGGATTTTCGGTTTCTCTTCTAATTTCAGAGTAGTGGAAATGTCGAGATTACCACGATGTTTGTGTATAACTATTTATAAAGATGAGTGCTTCGGAAATACAATGGTATAGCTGCAAATGTATCAATAACAAACAATCGCTATTTTTGGGGTGCTATCTGAAATGATTGTGAAAATATCAAATTTTGAAATGGGGTAAGGCGGACCAGGGGTGGTCCGCTTTGCCTGGTACTGGTCCACTTTGCCCCAACATTTAGTTTTGTACTTTTGGGGCAAATGCGTATGACAATTTGGTTATTTTGTTATTATGAACGTTTATTTTCAATTGCTCTTTACATTAAAATTTAAGTAATTAAGAAAAATAGGAACAATTAATGATTAAAAATAATATATAAGATAAAAAATGAGCAATACAAAAATGAAGAAGAAAGGTTAAAAGCAAAAAATTGTAACGATTACAACAACAAAGCAATTGGTAAAACAACGTGGTAAATTAGCATTGTGTAAATCAAATGGGGCGAAGGTAACCAGCATTGGTCCACTTTGCCCCGCGAATTTGTAAAGCCCCAAAATGTTTCGGTTTCTTCGGTCTCGAATTACTCCGATATATTTTAACCCTAGACAAAACTTACCCGAATGAAAATCAGAGCTGAAACACGAAGCTACCCTTCAGACACATTTTTGGTCGATTCCGGATGCCGTTCAAAAAATATGGGACGTCATTCCTTGGTTAGTCTGTTTTACTCCACTTTCCCTTATTTGATACCATGAACACTTTGGCAAAGACGTAGAAGATGTGTTTTTCGGTGAAAATTCACGCTTCTTCAATTTCGAAGACAGGTGCTCGGAGCAGAGCTTTTGATTTTTTCCAGGTAGCCTCAACGATGAGGGGTGATACCAGGTTAACCTGGATGAGGGGTGATACCAGGTTAACCTGGATTATGTCTCAGGGAGAGGCTACCTCACAGTTTGTTGTGTCAGGATCTACAGCGGGGAAGTTGGATGCAGTGGAAGGTACTTAAATGTTAATTTTGTCCATGCATCGTCCAATGTCTATGGTCGAGAAGGGCCCAGCTGTCGGTTGGAGGGCCAGCTGCCCCTCCTGTCCCCTTCCCCCTCCTGTTCCCCTTCCCCTCCTGTCCCCCTCCCCTCCTGTCCCCCTCCCCTCCTGTCCCCCCCCTGTGCCGCCGTCACTGCGAAGGAAAAATTAAGTTCGCCTTTGAACTTCATAAAATGATGGAAGTTGCTTGATATAGCTAATGGCCACCGCGCAGACAATATTATATACGATGGAGCATTTCACAGCAAGCAAGATATCCCGACAGATAGCAAGATATCTCGAAACTCACCAGAGATAATTCTTATAAAGCCTTCGTGCGCACAAACAATAGTGGTGCAATTCATTCAAGCAGGTTAACAACAATATGCTTACTGAAGCTACTGACCTTTTACAAACAAGTATGTCACATTACTTCGTTATTTTTCGCTGGTTCTTCCTCAGATCTTAAAGCCGGCTTCCGAGATCGCTGCTATACCACTCCTCAATACCAGCGTATTTTCCAGAGGGCTGTTTTGATACAAACACTGAATTCCTCATCCATACACAACTCGGTCAGAAAACATCCAGAAATATGTTTACGAACTACGAGCGCTGCATAAACGAGACAAGACGGCCGCGTGATCAAAATATTAGCGGAAGAAAACAAGAGCGTTGAAATAAGGCAGCGAGCAACAGGCTGCAGTGGTTTGTAGCAGATATTCAGTTTACGGAACGTAAAATCTCCAACGCTGCGGGTTTTAAATGTTGGCGGAAAATGGCGAAGGCGGAATACCGTAATTAGTAAATGGGATGCAACCCATAACAAAACCGATACTTAATTACTAAACATCGTGTTGCTGCAATGAATAGCATGCGAAGTGGTCCGACTGCTGCGCCACTCGGCGAACTCAGACAGTCCCTTTGATCATTTACTTCACCCTGCTGATCATGTTGCATGTTTTCCCGTTCGATTGGTCTCAGACTGACTGGTGTACTCGCTAGTGCTCACATTGGGTTGGTCTCGGACTGACTGGTGTACTCGCTAGTACTCACATTGGGTTGGTCTCAGACTGACTGGTGTACTCGCTAGTACGCACATTGGGTTGGTCTCGGACTGACTGGTGTACTCGCTAGTACGCACATTGGGTTGGTCTCGGACTGACCGGTGTACTCGCTAGTACTCACATTGGGTTGGTCTAAGACTGACCGGTGTACTCGCTAGTGCTCACATTGGGTTGGTCTCAGACTGACTGGTGTACTCGCTAGTGCTCACATTGGGTTGGTCTCAGACTGACTGGTGTACTCGCTAGTACTCACATTGGGTTGGTCTCAGACTGACCGGTGTACTCGCTAGTACTCACATTGGGTTGGTGGCGTTCCAGAAGACCTCGATGCGCCGTGCGTGACTCTGACGGGTCGTCAGGTGCAGGACCAGCAGGGTCCACACCGCCACATCCGAGAGATTCATGACGGACGACCGGTCACTGACGGGACAGCATGGCAGCTGGAATGGACACAGGCTGCCGTCAG
Source organism: Balanus nubilus (assembly GCA_031763405.1). NCBI lineage: Eukaryota > Metazoa > Arthropoda > Thecostraca > Balanomorpha > Balanidae > Balanus > Balanus nubilus. The sequence goes on from JARFNZ010145005.1 coordinate 5,359, forward strand.
ATACGGGCAGTTGTCAGACAGCAAGACATCAGACCAGGGAGAGCGGCCGCAGTCGCTGCAAGTGCAGAAGCAATGGACATACACTACACACTACACACTACTCAGTCAGTGTGTGGAGACATGGACAATCTAACGCTGAATACCGGTGATCAGTCAACCAACCGTCAGACACATACAACTGTCAGCTCGCCGTTATTAGACACCAGGTACCGAGGGCACAGCATACGCGCTTCATTCCCAGAAGTACCCGAGCGTGAGCTCGCCTCACATGCCTCCTGTCGACAAATCACCGGCTGGCGCGGTACGAGGTGCCGACATTTCACCGCAAATAGACTCGCCGCCACGCCGAGTCACTAATGAACGCATGCCGCCGACGGGAGCCGCGCTTGACCTCGCCGAAATACCCGGGCAGACATGCAGATTACCCGTCCCGTTATGATCTGACGGGCGGGCGGCTCAGTGGCTCAACAGAGGCCAAGGCGACGGCTGAAATGTCTGCCCCTAGATGGCACTAGTAGTAAACGCCTGAGGTCATGCTGTGCCGCATGGCTCGAAGCTAAAGATTGCGGTTTGCGCGATTGGGGGAGGGGGGGGGGATGAAAAATAATTCAGGTCAATAGCGAAACCATACCCTTCATGATAACAAACGCTGCGTTACACGGAATGTTTCGGATAATACAAATGATGCTCCACAAAAGCTATAACATGTGACATGCTTTTCAACATTCGACAGATCGTGTTGTCAGGCACGGCTTCCCGGAACATCCCGCAAAATAAGACAAGTCCTTAATAAGCCAACATCAAACTGAAACCGATCCAATAGATAAGTAGAACACACAAGTCCTTCAAAGACAAACATTTCTCACGTGCAGCAGCCGACATGAGTGGTTATTTATTATATTTATTCTGCTCAGGAAATTACCCAGGCCGTCTTCGTCTGTCTCTGGTCGGTTGCAGTTGCCATGTAGGCCACGTATATTACAGCCAACCGCATTGGGCCAGCATACAATACCACGGGAATATTCAATTTATATTCACACAAGACCGCCGACTTCATGACGAAATAAGCTATCGTGGTATTTCAATAGACGTTCTGAAGTGGGACGAGAAGGCATCCTTCAATAATGCACCGGCAGAAATGAATTATCGAGAAGCACAAGAATGGAAAATATTGTTGTTGGCAAGCCGATGCTCACATAACCATAAATCTTGTAGGGCACCTTCACAAAATAAGCGTGTTGTTTGCGGAACTAGTGATTAATATTAATTCAAAAATTTATGTAAAAAATGGAAGCTTTTCCTTGTCTGCTGTTCCGCAGTTTTGTTTTTGCCTTTGAAAGATCAACTGTAATGCAACAATCATAAAATACCATGCAGTGTTTGAATTATCCATTACCAATGAAGTTCTCACAAGGCATGCGTACGTATTCACAGTGGGACGAAGAGGCAGCAGCATAGATCACCCCTATTCAGCGGCAGGAATGGGCCGGGAAAGGCGCCGATCTCAGCAATGGCACTAATCTCCCGGCCTCCCTTCTCCGTCACCCTCTGCTCAGCCCTCAGCCAGCTGGGACCTGTCGGCCCTCTGATAGTCCCTGACCCGGTCCAGCCCGGCCCTCTGATAGTCCCGGGACTGGTCCAGTCCCGGCCCTCCGATAGTCCCGGGACTGGTCCAGTCCCGGCCCTCCGATAGTTCCGGGGCTGGTCCAGTCCCGGCCCTCTGATGGTCCCGGTCCTGGTCCAGTCCCGGCCCTCTGATGGTCCCGGGACTGGTCCAGTCCCGGCCCTCTGATGGTCCCGGGGCTGGTCCAGTCCCGACCCTCTGATGGTCCCGGGGCTGGTCCAGTCCCGACCCTCTGATAGTCCCGGACCCGGTCCAGCTCGACCCTCTGACAGGACTAGTCCACGCCTCAGCCTCGCAGCTAAGTGACAATGTCAGTCCAGCTCTGGCCCATTGACATTGCCGGTCCAGACGGCCTTATCTCTGTTCCAAGCCTCTCTGGCCGGGGCGGTATGAGACTGCGGACCATATAACCCGCCGGCTGTACCGGGATCGTTACACGGCGCATATAACAGAACGGCGCTTAGCTCCGGTTGGTAAGCCGGCGGTACTTTGCAGCCGGGCGCCACTCTCAGAGCGGGGTGGTCAGACCGACTGCACTGCGGCGCCGCCGGCATGATCCGACCACGGAGGTCACGGTTGGCCCACGGGCCAGCGAGCGATGCGGCAAAACGACGCACCTACCGCAGAGGCGACGATCAAGAGACACACCCCAAAAAACTCTGACGCCGGGAGAATACTCGAGAGAGCATATATTCAGCCAAGAGAGAACTCAGAACGGGACTCATTCGGCAGACAAGCAGCGCCGACACAGTGCGGCGGGCGGTGGGCGGAGGCATTGTCGGTCTGAATTACAGTATCTCAGCGGTGCGGTATTGTCCGGGGCCGTGGGGCGACATTGGGGACTGATGAGATTATCTGCGGCGACGGCGGCGCTGTGGTGGAGGGTGTCCCACCCAGCCCGGCAGCGGCTCTGTTTTAACACCAAGACCGGAAACAATCTATCCCCATACATACACCACCGGCACCGGCACCGGCACCGGCACCGGCACCGGCACCGGCACCGGCACCGCCACCGTCACCGTCACCGTCACCGTCACCGTCACCGTCACCGTCACCGTCACCGTCACCGCCACCGCCACCGCCCGGGAGAGCAGGAACCGCCGCCGCCGCTGTTGAGCCCGTTATGTCCGAACAGCTGTGCTGGGCTCGCCGGCTGACGGTCCGGCGAACAGCCGTAATCCGTGCTCAACAGCTGGTCCGGCGCTGAGCCGGGTATGTGACAGCTGCTCTGTGACAGCTGGTCCGGTGGAGACCGGGCCTGTGACAGCTGGTCTATGACAGCTGGTCTGGTGGAGACCGGGCCTGTGACAGCTGGTCCGGTTGAGACCGGGACCCGTGATCCGTCTGGTGAGTGTCAAGAGATGAGGACGGGACGGCAGGAGATGAGGACGGGACGGCAGGAGATGAGGACGGGACGGCAGTAGAAGAGACAGGAAGGCAGGAGGACGGCCGTAGCTCGGGGGGGGGGGGGCAGCGAGCTAAGGCGCTGAAGCACTGAGGGCAGGACTGTGCGCATTGCTGTAGGACGGCATTGTAGAACTGATTGAAAGACAGACTAGGGCGAGAGCAGGACTAGAGGAGGATAATACGACATTGAACTACACGAGAGTACTGCATGGAACAGAATAGCAACTTTTAGTTGAGGACCAAATTTTCCAAATGAAGTAGATTTTGTTTCCGTGTAGCGCCATGGACCGTAGACATAATGTTAAAATCCATCAATCACAACCGGGCGTTTGGGGAGGGCCAACTAAATGTTTCAGAGGTTTTTGGGAGGGTCAGGGGTGTAGGCGTGGTCCGGCCGACGGCCACGCCCACCTGTTGTGTCCTCCATCGGGGCCGGCAGTCAGAGGCACACCTGACACCTCCTGTGGCACACCTGTCACCCCTGTGGCACCCCTGTGGCACCCCCGGCACCCCTGTGGTACCCCTGACACCCCTGTGGCACCCCCGGCACCCCTGATACCCCGTGGCATCCTCCGCAGCCACGGCCACACTCCATACCGCTCGCCGGAGCCTAGCTCTCTCGCTCGCCTGCAGTCTAGGGAGCTGCGCTCTTTGCCGATGATACCAAGACCTGCGCCGCGTTCCATGCCAGTTCAGCCGGTGATCCCGAAGTATCCGACACGCACAGAGTGCCAGGAGGTGATGGAGACGAGTCGACACGCTGTGCTCCTGTCGCTGTGTTGGACGGACTCCTGTGTCCGCGGCTCTCGATCTCGATCTCGATCTGGCTGTGTCGAGACCCGTTTCGGCAGCGGCGGAGGCGGTGCATTCCTCAGCAGCTGCGGGCCGGGCCGGGCCGACACACCGGTTCGGCCGGCGGCCGGTCCGACCGCGTTCCGCGGGCCGGCCACGACCTTCCGCCAGTGAGGAACGCCACCCGGCCGGCCCGGGCGCTGGTGTGCGCCGCCAGCCACTGTCGTCGCCCCCACGTACCGCCGTTGCCGGAGCCGGAGCCGCCTTGACTGGACGCGGGACAAAGCCGAGCTTGTGTTTCAATTCGGTTGGCAGACATCGACTCGAAGCGGTTTCGAGCGTGTTAAGGACAATGTCCTGGCTTTAAAACAGTTTTGCTGAGGGTGATTCCGTTCAGTGGAGAAGTTCCCACCTGTGGAGAAGTTCAGTGGAGAACACTGAACACTTCAAGCCAGTGTGCATTGAACATCCTCGGGTAGTTGACGTGGCGTGGGTGAGTCTCCGGGATTTGAACGCCTGGATTTGTGCGAATGTGTGTGTGTGTGGGGGGGGGGGGGATTATCAGGAGGCCGGCGGCCACGCTCGGCGGGCCGGAAGGGAGCCGCCGCGGCAGTCCAAACAAACGACCGGCAAAAACGCCACCCCTCCGGCGGATGCGACCGGCCGCTGTAGTTCGGCCCGCCTCCGCCAGGGGCGCTGGTGCGCCGGCGCCGCCCCGCCCTCCCTCCCTCGCCGCCGACACGGCACCGTTAGCACGTGACGTGTCGACAGGTGCGACATCTGTGGAGCGGAATGGGAACCGTGCCGCTGCGCGACATCTCTTGACCGTCGGGGGAGTTAGGCACTGCCCGGCTTAGATATGCATGAATGGAGGAACGCACTTCGCTGTAGTGATGCAAAAATTGTGGGTTGTCATGTTTTGTGGTCGTTTAGCCCTGTAAATAATTAGGGTTCGCTTTGACCGACAGGGTTCCGGATACGTAAATGAGTAACGTGTTTAGTCAAGATCACTGGCGGATCCAGGGGGGGGGGGGGGGGGGGCATTTTGGGCAAAATC
>JARFNZ010145016.1:0-10237 GCA_031763405.1 Balanus nubilus
CGTCATTAGCGATGCGATAGCCAACGTTATGGTTTGGAGAATTAGAGAAATTCGTGATTAGAGAAGGGCATTAGGACGTAGTGCTGGGAAGAACCATCACATTTTACAGGTACTTACAATATTTATGTTCATATTCTAGCTTTCTTTTAAACAGAATTAGGTAAAATTTGCATAGAATGCATCATATATAGCGAGCTACAAGATCCACACTTACATATACTTTTGCTTACATTTTAAAAGCCCTTACATTCCCTTTAAATAAATATTTAAACAAAAACACTCAGTAAATGCCGCATCAGTGCCAATTTTGGTCACGAAAAAAAAAACGATATAGTCTTGACGTCATTGTAGCAATGACCATGATGTTACCTTAAAGGATATGTTAATGATGATGTTACCATGAAGGATACCTTACAAACCAGTCCCCATCCCACTAATTGACTCGATAAATGTTTGTCAAAGTAGTAATGTTCCTTTTAAATCTTCTCGAAATTTACACAATGATTTGAGACTTTAAACCTATTTTTTCTTACAATTTCCCCGAATCCGTTGTTTTGTTAATCAAAACGTTGTTTGCATTCTATGATTTAAAGTGTTGTTTCAAAACCTTAGGCACGTAGCCAGGAGTTTCTTCATCAGAAAGGAGCCATGATGCATTTTTCCACACACAACCATTTCGAACTCGATTCCTTCCACTCAACGTCAGTTTGAATTTAATGTTATAGTGCAACACCCATTTTATCTACAGGGAACTGGATCGGACAGGAAAGGAACATAGCACCAATCCCCCCCCCCCCACCCCCCGGCTGCGTCCCTTGAAAACCTTGCGTCGATTTTACGATCACTATTGTCGATATAAGCTGTCAGTAGCCACATGGGAGGATCGATAGAATGGTTGTGCTCTGAACAATCATGACGACTAAAGGAAAATATGACGTCATGAACACTGAGTAGTGTTCTGGAGCTGTGTCTGTGGTTACAAGTTCATGCTCAGAGCACGTGACATGAATAGTTCTGCCGGCGAGGAACGCAGCACATCATAATGCTATCTGAAGTGGTATTGACAGGAAGACGCCCTCCATGGCCCGTACCAACAGTCTAACGGGGATCACAGCCGGGCACCTGCCATATATGGCGAGCGGGCGGAGAGCGGCGACGACAACGATTCACCGCCGCTGGGACTGTGCCAGTCTGTCTGCAGGCTGCAAAACCAAACTCCTCTTCATATGACCCATCATCCATCCTACTCTGTCTATGCCTTTCCAGCGAGAATGCTCGATGTGCATTTCAATGCCTCGAGACATAAGTGCCCGATCTCGGACCGTCTCCATCACTTTGCGCTGCTCTACCGGACATCATATAGAGACGTCCGTCCAAACATCTCGGACGGTCGCCGTGCAGGGCCCTGCTAAACCGGTGTCGGCGGGCGCAGAGTCACCGTCCTTGTCCCCGAGAAGTTACTGGGCACATAACGTCGGCTTTCCGCGGCGAGTTAGCGGCGGTCGTTTGGCGGGGCACGCGGCGTGTCTGGCGCTGGCGACATTGTGGGGCCGCGGGAGACGAGACTGAGCTCCGTGGGGGTGGTAGCGTTCAGTGGCGCGGGATTTACATCGTCGAAGGAGCTGATCCGTTTCACGGATGTGCCACCTCCCGTGGTGAAGTTTCCACCCTTTGGCAGGAATTTAGCCGATCGCCATTGCATCGGTCGGGAATAACATATCTGTTGTTCATGTTTAAGCCGTTTATTTGGGCATGGTGATTTGGGACTTACCTACTCCAATCCTGTTCGGTCTTACAAGTTCGTGACATAGCTCACGGAAATTTCCAATTGTTGAAATTTCCCTTGTTCTTAAGACCTAAGATCGATATCTGGTCTAATGTCTCAGTGGAATGTTCCAGTAGTGGACCAAAAGTCCGAACCTAATCTCCACACGTACCCGGGCACGACCCTAGAATACCGGCTCTCAACCCTGGGTTTGTCCGCTGCCATGTTCTGCTACCGAGTGCCGGGCGAGCGGGCGCCGTGCTCATTATCTCCCTGTCGACTGCAGCGGCACGCACATCTCTGCCACGGCAGCTGTGCCGACTGCAGTGGAAGTACACAGAGGCGGCAGCGGCCCGTCTCTTCCGTGGTTGGTCGGCGTCCTTCGCCGTACCACCTCCCCCCCCCCGACAACTCATGAGCGGTGCCGCCTGAGTCTCCCCGCCGCCTCACCGCTCCCTCCGGCTCTGCGGCGTGTGTGTGTGTGTGTGTGTGTGTGTGTGTGTGTGTGTGTGTGTGTGTGTGTGTGTGTGCCGTGCGTGCTGTCCTTCCACAGAGGACCCCCTGCTGCGGTGCACTGTGCCTTAGCGCGTTGTGCACGGTCGCACCACCGACCAAACATTCAGTGTTGTTTCGCCAGCAGGCCGCAGCGACAGGAGCGATGTCAACAATTATCCGCGATAGTATCTCCTATGGGTGCTTTAGAAGTGAGTGAGCTGGATAACAACACTGGTGCTGTGGCATTCCCATATATGGCTGTAATCCCTCAACTCCCTTTTGTGTGTATATGTCTGGCCTGAAGCAAAATTATTCGAATAGTCGTGGCCAATGTTTGTCATTGGTTTCCTTCCGCCTGGGTTCTGTTTGTGACGTCAGCACCCGGTGGGTTGTTGGGCTGCGTAACGCAGCACCAAGGCTAGACTTGACACACGTTCGGAGAAGCAGCATTCAGCCGAAGCGCACAGCCGCTTCGCCCTAGCCACCAGGCGAGACAGGCACGCCGGCTAATTTGACTCTTGGCCTCCCAAATTACTCGCCGCTCTATTGTATCCTGAAGTTACGAGATTCGCCAGGAATGGAGGACCCGTCGGATAACAATGCGACCGCAGACAATAGATCTCGCGGCGGAGACGCCCCGCGTGCCTGCCCGTGCTCTCGGCCAAGCCGTTCGGCCATCCACCCATCAGCACCTCGGTTCGTGATCCGCTCATTTTCCAGTCATTCGCCGCCGCATCCACCATGGGGAAGCACGACAAAACCAGGATGTTCCCCACTAATGACGTCATTCCAAGCGCCGATGACGTCACAGGATAGCTCAGCAAGGCGGACGAATTATGATCTCATGACTGGATGGAAGGGCAGGGAACGGTAATGTGCCGGATGAGCTGGCTAAACTCGTATATTTACATTAGTCATTTTAAGCGTTGTCAACTTTGTATTGCCTTCTATACAGAGACATCGAGCCCGCACGAGGGCGGTGATGAGACGAGCACTGTAGGGCTGAAAGGCATGATTGAAAGGCCCAGGCTTTTGATCTAGGACTAGCCTCTCCCGCCCACGCCCCAGGCAGTTACTCGTGTCGAAAGAGGTGTCACCCGGTCGCGCCTGCTGCACAATGTCAGAGGCTTTCACATGTGACTTCTGATTGGCTCCAGGCTAGCCACTTATTCTGACGAAACCGCTGTGCATTACCGCCCGAGTAGAGATGCATGCGGCCACGCCAAACCCGGAAATCCTGCCCGCTCGTAAACTGTCCGGCCGGTCACGCCGCCTGCTGGGGGGCGGGGGACGGGGGACGGGGATGTGGCGCGTCCCCGCCCTCGGAGGGCCCCGGTTTAGCACCGTTACCCCTTCACCAGCCACCCACGGCGGCTGAGTTTGTCTCAGCTTTCACAGCAGCTGACGGGACACGGACACGCCACAGTGAGAAAAGCCGGTGTGGGCATGACACTGCAAACATGCCGAGATCATACCCGCGATCAAACCCTGCTCCGGGACGTCGGACCGATCATCGGCGGTAATTCCGGCACCTGGTCCGGCCCGGGATCCGCCTCCGGGCGGGAGCGGGGGCGGATCCATGTGACCCTCACTGCCGGGGGACCGCGTCCGGGACCCACCCCGCCCGCCCCGCCCCCGCCCCCGCCCCTGCTCCATCTCGGCCCGCCTGGCCCGGTCCGGTCTGATCAGACCCGATCACGCTTCCCAGACACTCCGCAATCCGCATAGTCTTCCCAACTGTTTGCCAAGCAGCCTTTACAAGGATGTAGAGCTCCGGTCCCGTCTGCTGTCTGCGATACCGGTGCGCCGATGGTTGGGTGGTCGCCGATACATCCTGTCTGGCGTGTGGGACCGGCCCAACGTGCGCCGGCCGCGGCGGCCAGCATGTCGATGGCGCCGGTGATGAAGGACTACCCGCCCGCCGACACCTAGCATGTCACCTGGAATTGCAAATAACCGCAGTTTAGATGTGCGGCCACATGTCTGCTGCATCAGCCGGTCGACGCCATGCTGCATCACAATGTGGGTGGCGGATGTGTGCCGGGCGGGCCATTTGCCGCCCAGGAATGTCAGTCTGCTCATGGATGATTTGAGGAGCGTCAATATCTCACAGGACCGGGCGACTGTGAGTGCTTCCTGGTGAACAGTTCCCTGCGGGTTTATGTGCGTCCGTCTCCGTGTGTTTTCCCTCCCGGAGATCCTGCTGTCTAGGACATCTGGGAACGATTCTTGGAGACGGTTGTGTATGTATTTACCATTAGCTCGTTTGCTGGGAGGAGACGCTATGCACCAGACCTTACGAAACCTGACATAGTTCCTGAGCCAACCGTCGAGGTGGTCGATGCGATACCATCCACTACACTCTGAGCATTGACAAATCATGGGCGCTCAGTTTACGTTCGCCTCACCACTAGCCAGAACAGGCACGTACAGTCAGATCACGACCAAAGGCCGGCTATGTGCGATTGCAGCCCCGCGGCCTGGCTGGCCAGTCACGAACCGAGTCATCGGTGAGTCGGGTAGTGTCGGAGCTAACTTGAGTAGTGAGTGGCGCTGGTGAGCAGTGAGTGGCGCGAGTGAGCAGTGAGTGGCGCTGGTGAGCAATGAGTAGCGCTGGTGAGCAATGAGTAGCGCTGGTGAGCAGTGGGTGGCGCTGGTGAGCAGTGAGTGGCGCTGGTGAGCAGTGAGTGGCACCGGTGAGAAGTGAGTAGCGCTGGTGAGCAGTGAGCAGCGCTGGTGAGCAGTGAGTGGCGCTGGTGAGTAGTGAGCGGCGCCGCCCGGTCCGCGACACTCGACTCCGCCGGGCGTTGATGGCCTTTCTCAACACCGTTCTGCTTCAATGGCAAGGAGAGGCAGTTAGCTGCGGTTCAGATGGCGTGGCGGCGGTGGGGCGGGCAGGAGTGGAGAGAGATATGACCCCGCTCCGGTCTGCTCGGCGTAGTCGGGGTGCTTAGTGCGCAGCAGCTTACTCCTTTGAGGCCAGGTGAGGGCACTAAGCCATACGGCGATCACTAAATCCCGATTCCCGAGCCACGACTCAGTCTAGAACAGCTCTGTTTTCCACACATGTGTTCAATTCGCCGCCCGAGGTGGCCCCACTAGCATTGTACCCTGATACCGAAAAAGTTAGGTTTCCGTGACCGGCGGATATCGTGTGAGGTAACCGAGGCCTCAAAGCATGTTTCGCAGTGCAGCTGCCTGTTCCGAAATCCCGCGAGGACGGTGTGATGAAACCCTACAGATGGCAAATGTGGTGCTGCTGGTGCCTGTCCCAGTTGCGAGTGCATGCACCTGCAATGATGGCTGCTGTTGCTGTCCGGTTAAATGTCAGTCTTGTCGGTCCTGGATCGATCCCTGATCAACGCACAGGTGATGTGTTTCTGCCTCCCCAGGGAATCTATAGTGTGCACTTGCAATGTACAACACGCCTTCCAATCGGAGGCATTCTGTGTCCACGTTGCATCCTGTGCCTATCAAATGTTGTTATTTAAATCAACAACGCCCAGTGATCCCACCGTTCCCAACATTGTAACTCATACATGTGATTGGTTGAATGAATGAATGAAGAATGGATGAACGAATAGCCCAGTGAACAGGTGGCGGCTCCTCCTCCTTTTGCTTCTGACAGGTAATGGCATTGTTCCATGTTCCTGAAAATGGGATGACCTTATCAGTCTCCTCCAATGACAGGCGATGACTCTGTCTCCTGCTGTCGATAGACGATGACTCTGTCCTCTGCTGTCGACAGGCGATGACTCTGACTCCCTCCCCACCCCCGGCAGGTGATGGCTCTGGAGTCGGCGGCCCGCACAGAGTCCCGGCCTGTCTCTCGGTACGGACAGCGCCAAGAGATTCCGTCCACGCGAGGCAAGGTGCACTACAGCTACCTCTTCACCCGGGGCACGTACGATTTCGGGTATGATACAGGTGCGTACCATCTCTTCGTCTCGGGGCGCGTACGATTTCGGGTATGATACAGGTGCGTACCATCTCTTCGTCTCGGGGCGCGTCCGATTTCGGGTACGACACAGGTGAGGACCACCTCTTTACTCGTTGCGCGTACGATTTCGGGTACGACACATGTGCGTACTTCGTCTTCCGAGGCTAACCTGTTGCCTCTTCTAGCTCCGTGTCGTGTCGTGTGTCGTGTCGTGTCGTGTGTCACCGAAGGTTGCTACGAAATAGAGCAAACACCATGCTTTAGCAATGCGTTTCTCCATTGATATATAAAGACCAACTCGTCGCTCGTGTGGCGCTTTAAAATCGCTGAAGCCTAGTCATGTGTTTTCGATGCATGAGATTAAGCCGTCTCTTCCGCATTCGCTGGTGTACGATACATGCCAGAAAAGGCAGCTGACTGGTTCTATTGTATCTTCACTATCACAGGCCCCAGGTTCAGTACATTGGGTGAGGTGCACGGAAGGTGTTGAGATACACTGCATGCACTGGGGTTTCTCCGGTACAGATCAGGCTCAACTCGGGTTGGTGTGGGCTGCTGTGAAGCACTGCTTCTATACGGCAAATATCTGAGTTTATGGCACGGTGGCCACAAATCACACTGCACCCCTGTCCTTCATTTTAGCTATGCCAGCTTACTTATGACTCACATCCGCTAACGACTATTAATAAATACATTTTCCCAGTAGCGTGAGGCAGTGTTAAATGAGCGGGGGCGGAGATGTTCCATGACCGGCTGTCGGACAACGCTGCAACGTTCGGTGTATGTTTAGACTGGGTGTATGGACATGTTGAGCGGCTTCCCGCTGGCCACCAGCCTGCTGATGACGACGGCAGACAGGTCGTAAACGTGCAAAGCCGGGAGAACGCCGTAAACCGGTGCGCGATCGGGCCGTAGTGCGGGTAGCCAGTGACGATAACGGGTGTCGCCGGCTCGTCCCGCTGGCCGGAGCGATCGGGCCGTAGTGCGGGTAGCCGGTGACTATGACGGGTGTCGCCGGCTCGTCCCGCTAACCGGAGCGATCGGGCCGTAGTGCGGGTAGCCGGTGGCTATGACGAGTATCGCCGGCTCGTCCCGCTGGCCGGAGCCGCTGTCGTGGGTGTGGAGATGGCTGTCATTACCGGAGGGACAACGGTGCTCAAACAACACGGACCGTTGCACTTCGGAAGGCTGGTTGATGATGGAATCGGGAAACATCGTGGAATCCGAAACAGCAAGGAAATGCTCTTTCAGGATTTACAAACTCTATCGAAGGCTGCAATGTGTCACATATGTGTTAGTGAATGTTATATATCACTTAGATGCGTGAAATATCCTTACGGAGCTCCATGCTATATATTTTGTTTCACAGCCCATCTTGACCCAGCTAAAAGAAAGGGCTGCTCTTGAAGGCTTGCAGCGCGGCTGCACCGTCTCGTTTTACGGCCGGTCTAGCTGTTAACAGAGCCAAGATTTAGGTGGATGGCTATGGAGCAAGGCTGTCGACTTCGCGATGCCACGCCCTCCTCATTTGTGTTACCCTGTGACAGCCACCGCCCTTGGCGCCCGCTCTAAAGGCGCCCAGTGCGGCCACCGCTCTGGGTGTCCAGTGACAGTCACCGGATACCCGCTCTTAAGGAACCCTGAAGGCGCCCTGACCGACCGCAGACGCACGTAGAACTCACCGGGCCGGGCGTTGGCGACAGGAGGCCTACGACAGGGCTGGTGACATTCATCCACAGGGTGATCTGACAAAGACAGTCATAACGACGCGGAACACTGGAGTAATGTGACCAAAACACTCAAAAGGGAGCCTTCCAGTCGACGGGGCCACCGCTGGAGTGTTGCGCACACCTCCTCTTTAGAAAGGAAGCAGAATGTTGACATGGTCAACACGGTCATTCCTGCTGCAAACGAAACAGCGGCCGTGGCCTCGTCTGGGCTCGGCTTGCCTGCCTCAGACCCGCCGGCGGTGGGCGAAGGCAGCAATGAAAGCCGATGACGGCTGCTCTGGCGTTGTGCCATACGTGTAATGAATCTAAACTCCGACGTGCAACGTCCACATTAACTATATCTGTAATCTAGTGATCTTCCGAGTGCAAAAACGATTGATGGCAGTTAGTCATGCATGACGATTACAATGATTGTCTTTTCGGCTATTAGATATGATAGGCTCGATTGACCTCGTCGAGATATTTGGTTATGTTTCTTTGATGGCCGCCGATATATAGTAAAATAAGCCCTTGCATGTCGTATCCATTTGGAAATGATGGGCTCCACGACAAGGATGCAGACAACAATCATCATAGGCATGCATAGATGTATACAGCGATTGGACAAGTACCTGATGTGAGAAACAATTTCAAATTTTGTGGAATCGCTTATGATGTGCTATTTAAATGCTTATATACTTATTTCCTTTTCCCTTTCCAACTTTCCCTTTCATAACTTTGCGAAGAGTCGCATAAGGGTAATAGTATAGAATGGAAGATAGCTGTCAAATTTTGTATTAAAAATGTTGATATAAGGTTTCGTGTATTCTATCGTATAGAATCATTACATATTTACAAAAATGCGTATTCGAAATGAGTCAAAAAATGTAGTCATGTTCATGCTGGCATGCAATGCGCTCCATGCATTTTTTTTATCACACTCCTTTCAGCTTTACTAACCAGGTAAATGGATAATTTTGTTTGGGGGTAAGTTAAGAGCAATGGAGCAACGATCTCACTGGGGAAACCGGTATATCTCTAGTTTTCTAATCGCACTTTGGTGTTTAGCTATGCCTGGAATAGTGACCCGTTTCGCCATGTAGCTTTGTCAGCTTATCGCCGCAAAGCACCCCCAAAGCCATTCTCAGTAGCTTTTCGAAGATTTTGTCGCCCCGCGCGCATACTCAGGCGCTAGGATAATACCACCTTTCACAAGCACTTCATCTCGGCTTATTTTTATGCTTCAGGTATTGGTAAATGCAGTGTGTTGAAATACGAAAACACCTAAATTAAACCAACCAAAAAATAAAATAAAACCATCTTATGAATATCGTGCAGCCCGGCCGAGACGGGCCCTGGATCCGGGCCGGGCCGCTTTCGGTCAGGATTCCGCAAGGTCGTTGTCAGCTCGGTGCTGTGGCACGCCCGGCGCCAAGCCAGCCTGGATAAGCTTTCTGCCGACGGCGATCAGCCGGCAGTTTCATCTGCCGTTCCTGGCGGCGGCGGCGACGGTGGGCGGGGGCGGCGGCGGCGGCGGCTGGCCCGGGCCAGTTGGGGGATGCTGCCGGCCTTCAGAGGGTCACAGCACGTGACTCAGAGAATGAACACAGCGCCGCTCCCCGTCCGGGCCCGGTGGAAAACCCAGACCTGCGCCGCGCCGGCCACCGGCCGCGGCAGTTAGGCAGGGACGGTTTAGAGGGCAGGCCGGGACCGTGCCAGTCGCCGCCACTCCCTCCGCAGAGTGGCTCCGGTGCAGTCGGGTGGGTCGACAGTTGTGGCGCGCCAGTCGACCCATCATGCGGCCAATGCGACGCGGCCGGCGCCTCATCGAAACGCGACCGACGCGACGCCGCTCGTTGATCAATGTGTCCCGGAGTCGATTGGGTGACGCGAGCCGGATTTGACCCGGGTCCGGGCGGCGGCGGCGGCGGGAGGGGGTGGCGCCCCCGGGCTCAGATCAGCAGGGCGGCGCCGCTGATATTAACATCCCCAGCCATGTCCTGCTGGCCGGCTCAGGGTCGCCGCTGCCCTTAGCGCCGCCGCGATCCTATGCAGCATCCGGAACTGCTGCCGCTGCCCCCCTCCCCTCCCCTCCCCTCCCCTCCCCGGAGCTGTAGATCAAACGCAGACCAGGGCCGGCTCCAGCGAGGGGGCCACGGCACTCTCACACACACGTGCACACGTGCGGTGGCGAAGGGCGCCGGGTCCAGGTCGGGTCTGGCCAGGCCACGCCGGGTCGTGCCAGGAACCACTCCTGCGCTGCGTCGGCCGGCGCGGGGGCGGCGGCGGCGGCGGCGGCGGCGGTGGCGGCGGTGGCGGCGGCGGCGG
>JARFNZ010145027.1:0-10236 GCA_031763405.1 Balanus nubilus
GGTGATAACCGGCTTCATTTCGTCAATTAAGCAACACGCAGTTTTTTTTAATCGAAACTCATTGCGAGTCGCCAGGAAGTGCATCACCCTCCCCCCCCCCCCCCCCTACACGGAGACGCAGCAGTTTTACCCGGTCTACACTGGCTAGTGTTAACCCAGTTCTCCTACTTCCCTTCGGTTGTATCAGCCTAAGGGCTGTATTATGCTTGTTGTGGAATGCTGCATCTCCCATTGCGCTATTGCTTGTGCTACACCTTGCCGGGCGGCTTGACCTGCCGGGCGGACACCGTTGCTAAAATGCATGTTTGATCACATAGGTGCTAAAACATGCATGCACGCCATGTAGATGAAGATGAGAGGAGTTAACTAGATTCATTAACGTTATTCATTATCCATTATTCGTCAAAGTCCATCGATTTTCATCTTTAAAGCAGCTTTAATAAATACAATTTTATATAGGGTAATGCTTTCCCATTGCGCACACCTAACATACAACTCTCTTTATCTGTCAAAGTATGGGGAAATCCCATATTATTTAGTCATAACATCAAAGTTCAATCGATTCTCTACATTTCTCAACCGTTAATTTTTAGCCCAGTTTAATAGAGTTGGTAAACATTTTTTATTTCCTTAACGATGCACTTTCATGGATTTCAAAAATTCAATTGGAGATTTCAACTTCGTTATCAACCCCAATGTTGATTCTTTCAATTGTGCTCGTGAATATAATACAAACGCAAAACGAATATTCATTAAGTTTACAAATGACAACGCGCTTGTTGATATCTAGAGATCAAGGAACCCCGAAAAATTGGAATATACTTGGTCACGAAATGATCCTCTAAAATGCGGTAGATTAAACATGCTCTTTGTAAACGCTCAGCTAATATCTACTGTGCGGGACGTCACAATCAACCCAGGCTATAGGACAGACCACTTTTTAGTCGAAATGAAAATGCAGGTAGCAGAGGTAGAAAGACGTCCGGGAATCTGGAAATTTAATGAATCCGTCTTGCGAGATTCTGAATACATAAACATAACCAAAACAACCATAAAAAGTACGGTATTCCAATATGCGGTCCCAGTATACGATGAGGAATACGTAACCGACGACAATAATTACCGCTCTGTGCAATTTACATTCGAAGACAGTCTTTTCTATGAAACGCTTATTATGCTTATTAGAGGAGAAACAGTGAAATACTGTAAAAGAGAGGCTCGTAAGCGACGATTGAAAGATACAGAATTAACAAATAAAGTACAAATAGCATATAACAAATTTGATAACGATAAATGCGATACAAATGCACAATTCCTATGTCAAGCTAAAGAAGAGCTCGAAGATCATAGAAAACCGCATATAGAAGGATTAATCATAAGATCTAGAACGCAGTGGCATGAAGAAGGCGAACGAAGTTCTAAATATTTCTTATCGTTGGAAAAGAGAAACGTTGTGAAAAAAACATTGTGGCGCATTATCAACCGCATTATCAACCATGGGCGCATTATCGCATTATCATTGTGGCGCATTATCAACCATTGAAAAACCTGAATCGGAAACAATTGTCTGTTTGACTAACGCAGAGTTTCGTTTTAAAAAATCCGCGACACGGAAAGAATGTCGGAAATATGGCGTCTCAAAAACTAATGACATGGAGTGGTAGTGTGGTACGAAGCTACTATAAAAAGTAAAAATCGCATTTTCAGTGCCGTCCTTTTTTAGTACCTGCATATAATTGATTTGCACACACTGTTCGAAAATTTTGACCTTGGGGCACCCCAGGTCATATCAACAGGTCAGATCAATGTACCGACATGGGAAATGACAATTTTGTAAGTCCGCGGTTTTGCTATGGACACATATTTTGGGCCCATTGGTTTCAAACTTTCAAGATGGTTTAAGGGTCCAGATATCTAAAATGTGTTTATCTCAGGTTATTTTAAATAGGTGGCCTGAGGTCAGGTCAATTTCGTTACTTCCCCATTAAAAGACAAAGGAAAGAAATGTAAATCCTTCCCATGCAATAGATAGGTATGCATCATATCAGTAGGTATAATAATTTTTGGATCATGTCTTCTTATGGCCATCCTTGATAAATCAGTTGCAATTTTAGACCTTCCAAGGTCATACGAGGCCATCCGAGGTTATGAATGTTTTTTGTCAATAACTCTCGAAAGAATCAAGTTATAGGAGTGAAATCGGTACTAAAGTGTTTGTTTTATCCAGGCACGTCTCCTGATTGCAACTTTTCCCCGTTTTTCCCATTTAAGGGTTAGTTTATTTAGCAACATACCAAGCAATCGAACGCAACATGACATCAATATGAACCGTCGTCGCATACATTCGCTTCCGGTACTACCACTCCGCGCAGCTCACACCACAGCTGTCGCCTCTATAACCCGGGATATGTAGCTCACTCTGATAGCATTAATCATACACATGTGTGCGGAAACACATTAACTTGTGAGTGTGTGTATGCGTATGTGTTCGTGTGCATGTATGTATTGTGTGTGTATGTGCATGCCTGTGTAAAAATGTGGTGTGTTTGTGTATGTGTGTGTGTTTGTATGTGTTTGCATGCATGTGTGTGTGTGTTTGTGTGTGTGTGTGTGTGTGTGTGTGTGTATGTGTGTGTGTGTCGGGGTCTGTGTGTGTGTGTGTGTTGGTGTGTGTGTGTGTGTTGGTGTGTGTGGGTGTGGGTGTGTGTGGGGGGGTGTGTTCCAACAACTTTTTTGAGGAATTATTCTAGAAATTAAACGAAAGTGAAATGTTTGTATATATGTGTTTTTGGTTACCGAACACACATCAGTCATGCTACCTAAATGGAAACAGTCAATGTCGCGGATCCGTTTTTGTTCGAGTTTTGCTTGGGTCTTTCTGTGTTTTGGTCTTAATGACGACTGAAATTATTTATACGCTACTCGTGACAGTTAAATATTTCCATACATTAATCCTATATTATATGGCATCAGTGGATACGAGATCTTCGATCTGTAGTTTGACGTTTTAACTATACTTGGCAAACTCCTTAAAAGGGATGCATGACAGTGAAATGTCATTTTTACGTTATATATATAGTTTCGATTTCATTTTTTTAATACAAAGTTCCTGTTTTATTGTTGACGAAATCAGCAATAGTATATCGTATTCCATTAAGATCCCATCTTTTCATGATACTGTTACTATATTTTGATACGTCAGTAAACCAAAGTTGTTCTGTTATTATCTAGTCACTACTAGGTTTGTATAGTTCGCTAAACTCTATCCATGCTTCTAAAAAGTTCCGCCAGAAAGGATCATGTATGTTATCTTTGATGGATTTAAGTTTACTGGGACCATATACACGTATGTCTCCAAGGAGAGGAATTTGCGCAATCGACGACCAGGTATGGTCAGAATTGAAAAGTCTTTCAATCCATGTTATCTTCATGCTTTTAATGAATCCATGCAGATATGTCATATTTAAACCGTAACAGCTTTATCTTTGAATCAGTTTCGTTTTTTTATGCGATCTTTTTTGACATTCCATAGAAAATTATCAAAAAATTATCGATTCGTGACATAATATTTGTTGTTGGATTTGGTAATGCTATAAATATATGCACAAGCCTAGAAAGCAATAAAACTTTAATCACAAATATTTTACCTACCAAGGTGAGGTGTCTCCGTTTCCATTTAATTACTTATTTTTCGATAGAAGGAAGCTTATTTACGATATTCAGTGAAGTAATATTGTTGTTGTTTTTATTGAAGGTTATCCCTAATATTTTCAGTTCTTCAACGTATTCTATTCCATGTTTGTTTAAGGGCGGATTGTTACTGTCCATTCCGATTGGTAGGCAGTTGGTTTTGCTGAAGTTCATTTTTAGGCCCGACATCGATGTAATCGTTTGTATTTCGTTAATTGAACCGTTAATTGACTCGGATTGGCCGTCTAGAAAAAATACTTCAGTCATCTGCATATTGAGAGAGCCATATTTCCTGTTCATGGGATACAGTGATGCCGCGCATTACAGACGAATGCATAATTTGATTAGCAAGCGGCTCTACTACTAAATTGAAGAGATAACCCGATGCAGGGTCACCTTGTCTAATACCATGTTTCATATAAATTTTGTCACCGAAAAAAAATTCATCTAGAAATATTCTCGCGAAGCTATTGTTAGCCAAGTAAAGAAGGTGCAACAGATATTTATAATACGGTCCAAAATTATACCAGTCCCGAGCTTTTGCTAGGAATTGCCACGACACTGACTCGAATGCGGCCTCAAAACCGGCTGCAAGTATTAAACCTGAGCGCTTTTGTGCGTTTACTTCATCAATTACATCGTATACTAATCAACTCCTGATTGCAACTTAACATACTTAGGTCACCTAGACCTTGATCTTGACCCAAGGTCAAATTTTGAAATTCGACCTTAGCTGAAAATGCGTTAAAATTTATGTAAAAAAAGGATCCAAAGATGCATCTTCCTTAAAAATTATTAATTAAAGGAACAATGTTCATTGGAAAATCAATAAAATGGCGATATGTATGGGAAACGTTTGTAGAAAAAATATATATTTCCGTGTTTTTCTCAGATTACCTCCCTCCCCCAGTCAAAATTCCTTATCCGAGCCCTGGTTTCTTGCATTCATCAAAATAGCTAAATGTCTCAGCTGCGCCAGTTATGCAGATATCCAGAGCAATATATAAAATGATATTTGCTTGGAAAAATTAAATATTACATTCATGTTGTAAGCCATTTCTGATTAAAAAAAATATGATAAAAAGTTGGCAAAGAGATTGCATGTCTGTCAATATATGACATCCAGTTATAATGCTAATAATTAGTGCTAACTTCATGGGTTTGATAATTCTACATATTTTTAGTTCTTAGCAACTGTGATTGTCAATGGCAACATTTGACTGACGTTATTCGTGATCACGTTATCCAAATTATTTATTTTGTTTGCATTGAAATTGATTGATGTGCATTGCTCAGCTTCATGAATATCCAGAAAATAAGCCGCTTTGAATTTATAATTGACAGAAAATATATATTCAGTATAGAAAAACAATGGGGAAATATCCAATGACGTCACGACTAATCTCGGAACCAAACAAATCGACATACATGTGACTGGCCGTCCGAGCGTTGACCTCAGGCGTTGACTTTGGCGGTTGTGGGTCAAAAAAATATCCTTCCAATGAACACTAGGCTAGTTGTGACTGAATGTGGTTCAGTACCCTTTTTAGGCAAATGTGTGTTTTGAGTTTTGGGTAAGTGTTACATTCACATCACATACTCATCTATTGTCTCTCTTGTTTCTATAATAATAATACCAAAGCAACCTCTCATCCAGAAATGTATTCAAAGTTGACTCGCTACTGTTGTGGAAATAGCAAATAATAGCCAATCAAGGAAAACCTAGGGCCCATCAGTTGCCTTTGAAGTAGTACTGTTGACTTTGCACTGTTTCCGCGGGTAATAAGCATGCACCATGTCACATTTTGACAGGCAATGTGTATTTTGCTTAGTATGTTTCTCAAAAGAAGTATAATTTTATTTAGGATATGACAGATAACTAATGATTACTCAGACGTCTTCATATACAATGCCAGCCTTGAGTTGGTTTCCTGGATTTGCAATGACCATTCCCATCGTACAGTGCAACAGTGCTTATCAAGTCCTTGTGGACCATTAACCTGTTCACTATGTATTATTTTAAAGCTTCTCAATTCAGATGTTGCTGGATACTTGCTGTTTTGTGGATCATGTGTCTTCTCCACTGAAGTTCTTGGCAATCATAAATTTGTCATTGATTTTAAAACTGGGTATTCAAGTTGCCATACGGCATACATATTTTGAAATATAAATTGCACACTTTCTTTGCCATTGGATCTTGGGGATCCTAGATCTCACAAGTTTGTCGAAAGACCGTGCAGATCCTGATCAAAGAGCCTTGGGATCCTACGAATCCAGGATCTTGAAAATGTATTTTGTCGTGGGATCTTGTGGATCTTGGATCATGTTTTTTTAACCACAGCACATGTCAGGTCAAAATCAAATGTCTGGACCAGGCCCTGCTTTTCTGTCGCAAGGAGAGGCCTACACTCTGACGGGACTGACAGTGGCTTACGAAGGAGGGAGAGGGAGAGAGAGAGAGAGAGAGAGAGAGAGAGAGAGAGAGAGAGAGAGAGAGAGATAGAGCGAGAGAGAGAGAGAGAGAGAGAGAGAGAGAGAGAGAGAGAGAGAGATAGAGATAGAGAGAGAAAGAGAGAGAGAGAGAGAGAGAGAGAGAGAGAAAGAGAGAGAGCTCCAGTGGTATTTCCAGTGATTCCGGTGTTGTGCTGATGCTGACAAGTGCCTACAGACACACCACAAAGACTTATCGGGTCCCGGTGTTCGCAAAGCCGAAAGCGTGCCGTGCAGAAAGGCGAACTTTCAAATCAACTTGTTGCAAAAGTCCAGGTCAGTTACCGGTGTGGAAAGCCACGTTCATGATTCGTAGTTATGCATCTTACTTTTGAGGAATGCCTTCTGCGACCTCAGATCTTATTCTGACCGGATGTCATCATTTTCCGTTATTCTGATTCCGTATCTGTACTGTGATGTGGTCTAACAAGCAGGCCATTTCCAGTGGAGAACGCGACCCAGATGGGTCGCGTTCTGGTACCTCTCTGGCAGATGGGTGGTGTCATGATTGGATCCTGTTATCAGTCACTCAATGTCTCCAGTGACTATTCAAATATCAAACGACATAACCTTCATTTAGGCTTCAAACCAACACCCTGCTTTCCTCTTTCGTACCAGAGCCTTGACCCGAGAAAGTCACCACCAGTCTATGTATTTATTTTTGTATCAGAAGCACTACAAGGTACATACAAAGAACAGGAGAAGCCATGCAATAGTAGGGGGTTGGCCGAACAGGGGGGAGAGAGGTCGCGTGCCCAGCTCGTACCGCCCAAGGCCACTCCGTACGCCGCCCAGCTGGCGGTGCCCCGGGGGCGGGCAGGTGGCCGGCGCAGGTCATGACCCTGCGCGGCCGGCGGTCCCCTCAGGACACCAGCGGCAGGTGAAGCGTGCCGCTGCAACGTGGCACGTGTGCACTGTGCAGCCCACCTGGCGTCCTGCACTGGGGACTGAGGAGCCCTTGGGTACGCCAGGTGATGGCCGCTGACGCAGAGAGCACTGCCGGAAGGGTTCAGGGTCGGTCTTCCAGGGTCGGAGAAGGCCAGGTGTTGCTTTCTCTCTCCGGGAAACGCCTGCTCAACAGGCATGAACTGTGCCCCAGGTGAGGGCTCCTGATCACGTGGCCGGCGCTCCCTTTAAACGCACACAAAGGAAGGGCGCACTTTGGGCTCAGGAGTTCACGGTTGAAGGAGCGGCGCAGTTCAGGCTTGAGTTCCGGTTGGCCGGGAACCGAATGCAGTGGAGAAACGCTAGCCAGGTATTTTCATCGACGAATGATTCATGGTATGTGGCTGAGGTGGCGCTGCGCTAAGACGATAGATATGAGTCATATGGGGTTGTTAGCGGTCACGCAACCGGGGGATGGGTGACGCAACCGGGAGATGATACAAGCAGTCACCAGATACTGGCCGGTCCGCCAGGGGATAACCAACGCTCTCACCAACCGGGGGATTGGTGACGCAGGTACCGTGAGGTGATACAAGCAGTCACCAGATACTGGCCGGTCCAGCAGTCACCAGATACCGGCCGGTCCGCCAGGGGATAACACGGAGCTCTGGA
Organism: Balanus nubilus; assembly: GCA_031763405.1. Lineage (NCBI taxonomy): Eukaryota > Metazoa > Arthropoda > Thecostraca > Balanomorpha > Balanidae > Balanus > Balanus nubilus. Next base: position 7,738 of record JARFNZ010145027.1, read on the forward strand.
GACCCAGTCCAGCACCGCCAACAGCCCGGTACCGCAGACAGACGGACATTCAAACACTGCTAGGATGGGGGTAGCCAAGGGGACACGTATGTACATATGGACAGGAGATCGTTCTGTTATTCTAATATGGATTTCGACTGTCGTTTGCCACGCATTTCGTTTCATATCATATTTATTTGGCTCTATTTTTTCGTGGAATAAGACACCCAAGATTTAAACCCCAAAGCTATAGTATTTAAATATGAGCCTGAATTTGGTAACACCTAAATTTGTGATGTTACGTCTTCATGAACGTTCATATTTGATGTAATTTGAAATGCTACATCATGTAATCAGTTCGCTAGTACACAAAACAAATGTTATCTACTGGTCAAGGGCCACGAATTGCAAGTAACATTGCCCTTATAATGTTTGCAAAACAGCTTAACAAAATTGCAATAATTATATTTTACTCCAAGCGTCATTTCAAGCATGTAGCACACTTAACAAGGTAAATTAAAACTGCATCATGTGTTTGCTTAAATCATTTGTATCTCCCACCCAACAATTATATGTTGGCAGACGGCAGTTCAGTTGATAATTAATTCGCCGTCTCTATCGAACTCCCTTAAATGAAATGTTTTTATATGTAAATATTAAATCTATATACTAACAGAATACGTCTATTTTAGTGCTATTGCTATATTTAAGCGTGAAAGCTACAACCATGATGACGTTAAAACATTCAGTTTAGAGCGGTGTATGTTTATTTTTATTCGTGTTCTTTTTGTACCTGACACTCATGCAATGTAAACTTCCATCCACACCGCGCTCATTCCCTGTGCCGGCGCGGCCAACACGCGCCGCTTCACAGCTACTGCGTCATGAGCGGCTCGATCGCGCCATGTTTGGCGGCGACGGCCGTTGGAGCGCAACGGTCGGCTTCGAACCGAGCCCTGCAGGAAGTGCCAGTGTCCGCGGGGCCGCCTATCATTGCCGACACTGCTGGAACGAGCTGGACTGAGAGACCCGCCGGAGTGGGCCCCATGCCCAGTCCCTGAAAGGAAGGCGGACATTCTCTTAGAGGTACCGCAACCCTGCGTCCCACGCAACCCGTTTGTTCTGCTTTCATGTCCCAGCCTAAATATGTGTCAGGCGTTACCGTTCACCGGTAAAACATTCGCCACGTGCCTGTCAGTTTGACCGTCTCTGGCCTCCACGATATGCGAAGAAAAGCCTTCCCCCCCACCCCCACCCCCACCCCCACCCCACCCCACCTTTTTGTATACGAACATGAGTGTGAAGGGACATAACTGTTCTAGTAAAACCGTAACAAAATAACGCGGCCAGGCATTTTATCGCCGAGCCTTAGCGCCATCAATCACGAAAGCAGCCAGATAAGGCTGAAATCCTTTAATTCACATAATTTCAGTACAATTGGTTAATTAAGATACAGACCGCGATAACACCGGCTCTCAACGGCTGGCGGAGTGTGTTAACAAAGGCGCCACGTGTCACCAATTGGGAATCACCAGACGAGTTGTCGATGCTCGACTAGGCCAGCATAGCAAACGCAGATACTAAAAATGTATCTTTTCTTCAAAAAGTACCTATACCGGCACTGTACCGGCACCGCCGGAATGATTAATATCTAAATCGCCGCCGGAATATCTAATTACCGCCGAAATATATTTACCGGCATATGTATAGCCTATGTTTTACGTCTGAATCTTCATTACCGGCCATTTACCGGCATGATTAGGTAGTTCATCATCTGATTACCACCGGTAATTAGAAATTACTGACATGCCAGTAACGGGATAATAAAATATTACATCTATAGCAGATACAACATAAATATTAATGACAATAGACGACCGTACGGTAACACCAATCGAGAAATAGATTGGTGCTAAGTGGCTGAAGTTACTTCTCCATATGAATCAGATTTTGAACTAATACTACCGGAACCAGTGATGATGATGTATTTCTGTTGGTCGGATGTATATATTTAAGTGAGGAAATGGAATGAAGTGTTATTCATTTAGGTGTAAAACTGGAACTATTAGATTTTAAACTATAAAATGTGTATATTACTTTCTCATTCATCATTCCTTTTTCTTGTAAATTGTCTGGTGTATGGTCATTGATAAAGTACTTGATAAATGTTAAGTTTAAGAGTATTGTTTATTTTTATCGTAGTCTTTCCGTAATCTAAAAAGCGCATAACAATTTACCCATTTAAGCGTATGAAACAATGCTTTCAAGTCACTATTCTTCCAGTGTCATCTATCTCCATCTATAATGTTCTGCTCTTCCTGACCAGTGTCGAGGTATCACCAAGTGTCGAGGTGTCGCCAAGTGTCGAGGTGTCACCAAGTGTCGAGGTGTCACCAAGTGTCGAGGTGTCGCCAAGTGTCGAGGTTCACCAAGTGTCGAGGTGTCACCAAGTGTCGAGGTGTCACCAAGTGTCGAGGTGTCACCAAGTGTCGAGGTGTCACCAAGTGTCGAGGTGTCACC
>JARFNZ010145038.1:0-10236 GCA_031763405.1 Balanus nubilus
CGGCCCAACCCACACGCCGAGCCCGGGGGGGGGGGGCGGCAGGAGCTTTAGCCCCCGCCAAATGGTCTGAAATCGGCGAAATTTGTCACATTTTCTAATTAAGAAAGAAATCTAATAAACTTTTACTAAGACATGTTTGTTTAAAACTGTCTTATAAGGCACAAGGAAGCCAAATCCGATGAGTTTTTCAAATTTGGTTAAACTTTTTGAAATTTAGAATCCCTATTCCACCTGTAGCCCTCGTTGTGGATCCGCCAGCGGCCATAACGTGTCTATTTTAATGGTTAAAGGTTCGTCAAGGCAATTAAAGTTCATATCTGCAAAGAAGCTTGAATATTTTGCAAAGGTGTTTGAACTTTGGATTTCCCTCAGGACGAGAGCGAAGTTTCAATGTCTCCCACACGCCGCACTTTCCGTGGCGTGTCTGCGGCTCCGGCGGCAGAGCCATCCTCCCATCAACCACCAGCCACCAAACATTCACCGACACGTCATCCACACCTGCAACAGTGCACCATTGCCACAAGGTTACCAGTTCAGCGCTGCAACATGTGTCGAGATTCCCACACATGACCGCTCAAGCCACGCCACGTGGGGATGCTGATGATGTATGGGTCGGGGAGCAGTACGCTGTCGTGCGAGAACAGCATTGGCACAATGATGTTGCGTTGTGCGTTGCGGAACGCGGAACGTCCAACCACGCCCATGTTGCATAACCAAACGTCATTGCAAGCGTTTCTCCTATGCATTGCGTTCCGCGTTCAAGCCTATGCGTTTCTCTTCATCAATTCTTACACAGAGTACACGGTACAACACGCAATGCCGAGTATGCTATGAGTAATAATGAAGCCTAAACGGCCTTCCAGTTCCGCCTTGGACCTGGTGGTGGCCCAAGCGGCCGGCCGTATCGGCCGCGGCTGACGTCACATGACACGGCTGGTGACGTCACTGGGCGCTGCGTTCGTTCACCCGGCCGGGCCGGTCGGCGCAGGCAGGTCGTCATCCGCCGTCTCGGCCGGCCCGAGAGGCGACGGCGGCACTGTGGTTGGATGGTCTGGGAGGCCAGGGCCGCCAGAGCGGACCGGTTCGGACCGAACTGGGGGTTGGTCTGTCGTGAGCTGTGAGATGAGCTGGGAGAGATACAAGGCCGACACGGACCGGTATGGTAGGCACAAGGCCATACAAGACTCAGGATTGGGGGAGAACTGAGCTGAATGATTAGAGACACTCTGGGCTCTGAGATTGACCGAACACGGTTAGTGTCTGAGTCAGTGTCAGAATTCGCGTCAGAGTCACCGTCACCGTCACCGTCACCGTCACCGTCACCCAACAACTCTTCACGCAGCAGCAGCAGACCTGACAAAGAGCCGACTCCACCAGAGTCCTTGACTGCGAGCCACACCGGGTGATTCAACTCACAGCAGATCACATCCTCTTGCTATCTTCGTACCACGGGCACAGGTGCAGCCGCCATACCCGGCCAGACAAGGCCCCAAACCAACCCGGCCAGACAAGGCCCCAAACCGCAGCACGAAATCGATAGCCAGCAGCAGCCAGCAACGACTTACTTTACAAACAACTAAATGTATTAAACATACTTTAGCCATAGTTGTTTCGCACCCAGTATAACGAAGTGGCAACTGGCAACAGCATAGGAAGTATGGTGTGCGTGACAATCTTAAATTACTACTCGCGGTATGGTATGCAGTCGATAAGAATCAAGTGGAAATAAATAACGTAATATAATTAAGCTGGTCTTCCGCAAAACAGTCGAGTTATAGCGGCTGACAATCAACAGGTATGCCCCGCGCACGGGCGGCCAGCACGCGCAACGCCGAAGCATTGCCAGTATAGCACAGGAGCGTCGAAAGTCGGAACCCTTCACTAGGCTACACGAGACATGCACTGCACGCTCGACCGAGCCCGGACCGGTGCACCTGACATTCTGTCGCCGAGACGGAGTCTGCCACGCAGCAACATGGCACATTGATACTCCAAGACGACTCGCCATCTCTGTCTACAGAAACGTTTTACAGAAATGTTTCACATGGGCGGTGCAAATATGTGGTTCATCAGGTTCATTGACTATCTTGAACCGCGTGTGACCAGTGTGTTTCCACACGGGTATAACTGCGGTCGGTGAATCGCGATGTCAGACAACCAAGCGCCTGCTGACCACTGCCATCGCTGCCATCGCTGCCATCGCTGCCATCGCTGCCATATCCCATCGGTGCTCCCGACCCCATCGTCCCCGACCATCGCCACCGGCTCTGTATCCCTGCACCTCCCGGCGGCGGCCCAGAGAAGAGGGGACCACCTCCGCCAGAGAGCGGGCAACTCCCGTTATAACGGAGATCGCCCGGGTCGGCACCCACCCAGACGCCACGGCCGGGTCGGCACCCACCCAGACGCCACGGCCGTGATGCGTCATCGTTATCGGCACGCCAGCCGAGCGGCACTGCGCGAGACGCAGGGCCGGGCCGCGATAGTCATCCCGCCCACTCACAACCCTCCCCCCCGCCCCTAAGCGGTTCCGACGGCGTTACTAGCTCGGCAGCACAGCTCGTCGGCAGTAGGGGGGGGGGGGGGGCAGCCACGACCCCCTTCTCTTAAGCTCCATCGCAATTTGATGCAAGTTGTTGGAGTTTAGGTGCGATTTATTTTTTGGCATTGTACCTGCATTATTTTCATACAATTGTAAACGGGCCAAACTAGTCTTCATGCTACGAAGCGCCCACATTTCGAGTTTTCGTAAAACCTTACAAAAGGGCGTTTTACACGATGGGTATGTTAAGAAGCCCATTCCCTAGGCGCCTTACAAACCAAGTTGAAGGTAATCAGGAAAGTAATGAAAATTAATTTTGGAAGAACATGAATGCAGCGTACCACCAATACGTTTCAAACAAACGAGTAGATACGTTTTGGAAGGATGCAGCTTAATTTACGACACACACCCAACCTGCCTCGCATCTCTGAGACAAAATAGCAAAACAATTCCCCAGGGGCGTTTTACTGACTGAGTGGGCGGGTCCTGTCAATAATTTACATTGTTTTACTACGCCATATTTTATATGAACAAGACATGCGTGAGAAAGATGTCAATTTGGGGACAAAAAAAGACAGTTATCATTGGCATGCGGTCGCAATTACCAGAGGTAATGGTTTCCGTGATATTAAGCGCGATTTTAAAAAAATCAACGATAGCGTCAAAAACACAATCTAACTCACCGAAAACGGCGGAGAAGCGCCAGCACCTCAATACTTCGTCCGTGGCAGCTTGGAAAGGGCTTTTTCCATCACGAGGTTGATTAATTATGCATTCATAGCAATTTGGCTAAAATCGAGATGAGGCCTCTCACAGACTTCTTACAGTCCCCTTACAGTCTTAGCTGGGTTTCCCCTATATCAGCTAGATAGCACGGACAACAATCAGGGCATAAGAGGCAATGTGCTGTGTATGAATGCATTGGACAAGCCGGCAAAACTACGGGGAACAGCAGGAACAGATGTGAAGGAAGTGGAGCATGCAAAAGAGAAATCGAAGAAGAATGACAAGGTTATGAAAATGCATACCTACTCGCGTCGAAAGACCGGTTGACATCGAGATTTGATAGCCGATTAGGTGGTATACCAAGAATTGTAGGACAAGTTAAACCGCTTTCAAAGATAAAGACCACACTTTATACACGAGACAACCCACAGACGATCCGGCACGTGGAATCCGGTGAGCAGACGTCCGCTTTCCAATATCCAGTGTTTGAATTTCGTTCCCGACATCGAGTCGCATCACCCACAGTCTTCAGTCAAAATCAAGAACGGAATCTGAGGAGCGCCATACGTTTTGAGCAAGTCTGAATAGAAATCAACCGTTCCCTTTCGACGGCACGAGCCCCGTCCAATATGACCAGCTCGCAAACGGCGAGACATTGGCTCCATGTGTCTCCCCAACGACACGGCGTCCCCAATATTGGGCAACCATGGCAACACCCAGGGTTCGTTCCTCCCAGGGAGGGGAAGGGGGATAGTCCCTAGCGTCCGGAAGGAACTAGGTCTGGACAAGGAAGCCCAGTCGCGAGGTTCCATGAGTCGCCGGTCGACAGTACAGTAGGTACTTACTGCGTGAGCCATCCACACTGTCCTAAGTAAATCCGACCACACTCAGTAAGCCACCCCGACTACACTCGGTAAACTACCCCGACTACGCTCAGTAAACAACCCCGACTACACTTAGTAAACGACCCCGACTACACACAGTAAACCACCCCGACTACACTTAGTAAACCATCCCGACCACAACCAGTAGACCACCCCGACTACACTTAGTAAACTACCCTAACTACACTCAGGAAACATTCAAGACTCCAGTCTACAAATCATCCCCACATCATTCGGTAAATCACAGTAACTACATTCGGTAAACCATCCCCACAGAACTCAGTAAACATCCGCATGCAAGGCAATCACAGACCATACAACACAGGGTCACTCACTCACATGCACTCAGCCAATACAATTATCCTAAAGGAAAATGACATATTTACAGTAGGAACACGACACAGACCATTGGTTTAGCTGACCCAGACGGCTGGTAGTGTTACACAGCAGTAACACCACAGGGTCCGACCCGGAACACCTGGACTGACGACGGCAGGCGGGGCACGGCGCAGCTGATCCATCACAGGGCTCTGTTTCCGTCAGCGCAGGAACATCGCATCGCATAACACGGAGACGGAGAGAGGAAAACAGGTATCACTTTATGCATACCTGTACATGCCGGAGCTGGGAACAGGAAAACAACTTTGATGGGCAACTAACGGTAATTAAATAATAGAACAACATCGACGTTAGCATGCTATCCAGGGCTAGGAGCTACCGGGCAGGCGGATTTACTTTACTGAAGCTTGTAGCATGTTGAAGCACTGATGTCTGGGCCGATGACTCCCAGCGGCAGCAGGCTGCCTGAAGCAAAGGCTGTCTGAAGCAATGCTGCACGACTGTGGTGAGCTCACGACAAAAAGCTCTGAGCCTCAGGCCAAGCAGTGAGCCGCCATAGAGGCGAGTTCAGAGGCCAGAGGTGAAGGCTCATCTTCCCCGGTAAAGCCTGTTCGTGCTCAGAACCCACTCTTTCTCCGGCTGTAACGAATGAAGAACCAAATATAACTCAAACGTGCCATCAACATAATCTGAAAAGCAGCTGAAAGAACTATGTCCAAAACGAAACAATCTATTTCAGGGAAGGTTTCAAACGCTGCGTCCAACTATATCCCAGCTCTCCGACAGCACGTAATCCGTCTGCCTTTGAATCGGCATACTAAATACAGCTATCAGCAGAAATAGCATTAAGTTTGCATCAGCAGCCGCCCACAAGCATGACAGCGGAACGCTCGACTGCTCGGCAAATGAACTTCGAGCGGTCAGGATGCCGGAGGCGGACAGGCGCACAGGAACGATGCGGGACCGGACGCGCCACCGCGGTAGGTCCGCCGTGACTGATGCGATGTTTTTTGGCGGCATGTGCATGTGCAGTGGAGGGCAGCCATCGGGGGAGGGGGGGAGGGGGGTGGCGTCATCGCGGGGAGAATAGTTATCCAGGAGCGCGGAGCATCACTGAAGGAAGGAAGCAGTTGTCGGTAGAGGGGAACGTCAGAGAAGGGGAAGGAGACGTGCGACAGCCGGCTGAGCCATCAGCCAACTATTTCAGTTACCAACCCATACGGCGTGGGTTATTTCAGCGCACATCAGTCAACACATCAGCCAGGGGTTCGCTAACGCCAGTTGAACCACATTCAGTTCAGGAACACTTCTTCCAATGCTGTACAGACAGGCCGGCGTGCAGGGCCGGCTTAGGCTCTGCTATCTACACTCAACAGGCCCGGCGAAGCCAGCTCAGACCGGCGGAGCTGCGGCTGGCCGCAGTACAGTGTACAAACTGGTCCTGTGATAACGGGATTGGCCCGGCCGGCTCGGCCCGGCGCGGCTCGTCCCGGCTCGTCCGCGGTGGTGGCGGCACGACGCGACGGCTCGGCTCGCTCGGCTCGCTCGTCCATGGGGGCTCGGCGAGGGTGGGGGCCGGGGCGGTGGCGGCAGCGCGGAGCCACAGCAGGCACCGTCCCGCCATCCGTTGGTCCATCCATCTACCCAGTCAGTCGGACGAGTCAGACCGACGTCCCTCTGAGCGGACGGATAGCAGGCGTGGAGGAGGTGCTGTCGCGTTCTCCGTCATACAACGTGACGTTGAATGATGTGACGTGACGTGATGCGATGTGAAGTGACGCTTTCCGCCGTCCGTTCACGGTATAGAGGTAGCCAGCAGCCACGGAGTCTGCTGCCGGACTAACAGGAGGGGGGGGGGGGGAGGTTGGGGCGACGGAAGGGGTGGGGACTCGATTTCCGTACAGGAAGGAGGGCGCGGATTAACTTCCGTAGAGGGAAACGGTAGGAGGGAGGGACACACGCCCCAAGTGATGTTGGCCATGACCTGGCCCCGTCGGCAGAAAAAGTGGTGTTGCAATGACCACAAGAGACGCCCCGGTCCCACAGACCTGGTACTCGATAATCGGCGGAACAGACTGACACCAACAACCATGTACGGAATATACGGAAATATAGCGGTGGAAATATGGTATACGGAAATATACGGTACATGGTATGGTAGAAATATGGTGCAATATACGGAAATGCACAGCGACCGGAAACCGAAAACCACCGGTCCCGACTCCTAGACGACGAAAACACAGCGGCGACACAAGAGCCTGTAGACGAGCTACACTAAATATAATTAATGTGCCATGGCATTTTAGTTTTACTTCCAAGTATTACAGCATTTTAAACATGCAGTCCCAAATGGGTCAGCAACATGATGAACGTATGCAACATGATGATGAATGTACATTTTCATACATATCTATGTCAGGCTCAGCAAAGGTCAGCATGTTTAAGTGACAAATATGCAATAAAATATGCTGGCTGGCTTCCGTTTAGCCCCGTAGCGTCCACACTGACGTCTGGCTACGCTCGGAGAGAGTCTGAGCCAACAGAACTTCTGCAAACGTTGCAACGTCAAGTCATGGTTTTCTCTTTAGGGTTGACCAATATTTTACACCATGTTCAGAGACCAAAACAAAGATTGAGATTACAGACCTTTACATATCGAGTCAACAACCTCTACACGAATATATAGAAATGGTAGTGAAATGGTGGAAGGTAGAAATGGTAGAAGACCACTGTAATGAAGACAGCTACATATCTGAGCAATGGTGGATGAGCTGGTACTACCAGCGAAAACCCTCCACCATTCTTACTTCGGCAGCACCGCCTCTTTTAAAACAGACGGGGGAAAGCTCGGCGGTTAGAGTAACAGTGCATTGGACAAACAACAGAGTGGCAGACAGGGTAACCAGAGTGGCAGACAGGGTAACCAGAGTGGCAGACAGGTTAACTATAAGTGGGAGAGTTAAAAGTGCGGCGGATGTGGTAACAATACAGCACACGGAGTAACAAAGCAGCAGGGATCACACAATAGGTCTGACGGTCAGGTACCGGCGTACTGGGTCCGGGCCGGGGTGGGGCGGAATGTACCGCCGTACTGGGTCCGGGCCGGGGTGGGGCGGAAGGTACCCCACAGTCGACCCCAAGTGAAAGTCGGTGACAGCCGGGCGGAGCCGTTCATCCAGTGTTGCACGCTGAAGTCTACACTGCATCTGAATCAACATCGGACTACAATGCCGCGGCGTTACATGACAAATCGGCCCATCACACCCTGGCAAGATCCGAGACCACAAGGCCGGCGCCACGGGACCTCACTTAGAAAGGAGGCGTAACTAGAGTAATCCCTATACAAGGCCGAAATGGTCTAGTTCTTGTTCTTTTCATTGCCATGCTAAGCCGTTCTTTTCATTTTCACGTTCCGCCAACCGGTAACGAAGGTCCATGCTTCGATGCATTCGCAAGGCTTAGAGGCTTAGAGGCAAGGCGCAAGGCTTTCATTTGCGTGAAATGAAACCCGTTTCATAGTGCTGCGGTAATGAACAATGCACAGCAACAACACCCGACAGCCGTTTGAGGGCACAGCTGCTGAAGACGAGTGGGTATTACAAATGGCATCACTGCTGAGCCCGGGCATTACAGATGGTATTACCGGAGCTCTTAATGACCGGCCGACCGCCTCAAAGTCCACGCCACCACACAAGCCGCACACCGCATACACGACGGAACGCACCACACCCATACCACACGCACATACTACAGGCCGCACACAAACCCACGCACGACCACATACGCACCACACACCATATGGACCACACATGAGCCACGAATGCCGGACCGCTGAGCCGCAAACACCGGGCCGCCAAGGCCATGGACAATGTTTCCCAGCATACGTGGCGCACCTCGGTCCGACTGAACGCATTGAGCAGGCGACACAAACCACCCCAAGGACACGGAATCCCTCCCTCCAATCCGTGTGCCCGTTCACGTGCCACAGCGTGCCAGACATGGCGTGCCACAATGTGCCAGATTCGCCTTGTCATGGTGTGCCAATGGTGAGGCACCGTTAGCGCCGCGGATGTGGCCGGCAGCGACATCGTCATGTGGCAGCTGTCGGCCGTCGCCGGCCGTAGCTGTCACCAGCTGTCACCAGCTGTGCCGAGCCAGCGGCACCCAGCACCCCGCACCAATACCCGGAACTCGCACCCCGCACCCGGCACACCCAGCACCTCACACCAACACCCGGAACTCGCACCCCGCACCCGGCACAAAGCACATCCAGTAGTCAGCACCCAGTATCGGGCACCCGCACACTCAGTAGTCAGCACCCGCACCCAAGCAGTCGGCACAGGCAGCAGGCAGCAGGCAACCCGACAACCGGCAAACGGTCCCCGACACTGGAAACTGGCACCCGTGTCTTGAAAGCCGACGCATAAGAAATATGATTTCCGCAGTAAGTGAAAGCATCATTGAAGAATATTGTGCCAGGTGGACTCACCGCTTACCCTCCCCACCAACTTAAGAATCTCCATTTCTGATGAAAACCTGATAACACTTCAATTTCGCTTCCAATCTAACGTGCGATCTGTATGGTAGTGCGGAGACGCATAAGTTGATGGATGATAAAGGGTAAAAAACTCCATATTCACCAGAACTACAATTGCAAGCGGCTCAGAGGTACTAAAATGCAGCAGCCGTGAGAGAGGGCTACGACACACAACACAACACAACGTCCGCAATGAGGTAATGTCTCACTGAGACATTGTCACATCTATCGCGCATGTTTCACGGAGACAAAACTGATTCCAGGCGAGTCTGATGAGCCACCGAGGCATGCCGATTGCCGCAATGACTTCTGAGACACGTCGAGGCAAGGCCGCGTAGAGGGTTCGTGGCGGCACAACGAACAGACACCGCCCGAGGGCGTGTTGCCTAGCAACGCCAAACAACGCCGGAGAGAACACGGAGGGGGAGACGGCGAGGCGTCCTCGTTCTCCGAACGTGATTGCATCAGCGATGACAGCGGCGATCACGTTACGACGTAGCTGCGAGGACCGGGGGCACCCTGTTGCCGCCACGGAAACTAGACTCGCCTGCGGCCTGCCCGCCTGTTATATGCTGTCTGCATAAGCCTATCAAAGCTGGAATGGTTATGGGCGCGATGTTCCCTCATGAAGCCACTAAATTACGTGAGCCAGCAATGCAGACGATTACATGGACAGCGATCAATGCTGAAATGGGGATGTAGCTTGGCAATCAAGGTAAACACGGTGTTGGAATGCTTTGTATGGTTGTATAAATGCATAGGCGTTTAATTTTACTGATGTTTTTAATTCCGGTAGTAATGAGTCGGGTAATAAATCCTGCGGCTGTCGGACGTTAACAGGGCAGTGTCAGAAAAGTGGCCCCTTTCTCCATTTGTCTGAATTTGGAAATTGTATTCCATGAAAACTTTAACTATAAAAAATTATTATTTTTAGTCTGCGAGTCCAAATGGCAGAAGATAGACAAAAAATAGCGTGCATTATTCTTTTTCAGGCTGGTATCATCATAGGAGTCAGGATAAAATGGGATTGTGCTTAACTTTTAAAGGTAGTGTGTCTGACATTGGCGACATGGAGGTATGGACATGGAATTGTAGGGCAGATTTTTCTGAATCAAGTCATACTTGCATTCATCCAGTAAAGCCCTAGTTGCTGAGAAATTCCGTTTACCCCAGCATAGGTATGGAATACAAAAGTTAGCGGTGTTACC
>JARFNZ010145049.1:0-18150 GCA_031763405.1 Balanus nubilus
AATACCCCCCATGTGTGGGATATTGATCTCAACAGTTCTCTTAGTGAAAAAACCTGTCGCCAGCTCCTCAGGTTCGCCGCAATGCATCGCATCAGCGCATATAAAAATGCAGCTTGACATCGCGTCAAATGAATTTGGAACAGTACCTTTTGCTTTGCGAGCCTGATAAATGTTTTTTATCAGTGCAGCTAGGCAGAAAACTATTCCTAGTCCCCCTTTTGAACAGGAGTGCGGGGCGAGTTTCGCCGGCACCCTTCCTCGGTAAGGAGTGTGGCGTGTTTCAGCGTCACTCTTCCCAGCGGGCCGACAGTGCGGGGTGTTTCGGTGATGGATGGCCCGCGGGGCCGCCTTTTTGCTCCTCGCTCTGGTTTCGGTCAGGATAATGTCGGACGTCTCCGTCGCTGATGGGACTCCTCACTGTCACGGCTCGCCGATTAATGAGCTGCTGTCAGGCAGCCAGAGAGCTGCCGTCAGACAGCCCGAGAGCTGCCGTCAGACGGCCCGAGAGCTGCCGTCAGATGGCACGAGAGCTCCCGTCAGACGGCCCGAGAGGTGCCGTCAGACGTCCCGAGAGGTACCGTCATACGGCCCGAAAGGTGCTATCAGATGGCCCGAGAGATGCCGTCAGATGGCTCGAGAGGTGCCGTCAGACGGCCCGAGAGGTGCCGTCAGACGGCCCGAAAGGTGCCGTCAGACGGCCTGAGACCTGCCGTCAGACGGCCCGAGAGGTGCCGTCAGACGGCCCGAGACCTGCCGTCAGACGGCCTGAGACCTGCCGTCAGACGGCCTGAGACCTGCCGTCAGATGGCCTGAGATCTGCCGTCAGACGGCCTGAGACCTGCCGTCAGACGGCCTGAGACCTGCCGTCAGACGGCCTGAGACCTGCCGTCAGACGGCCTGAAACCTGCCGTCAGACGGCCTGAGACCTGCCGTCAGACGGCCTGAGACCTGCCGTCAGACGGCCTGAGATCTGCCGTCAGACGGCATGTACCCGACCGAGTGAACGCCTGGTAGCGGGGCCGACAGGACTGGTTTGACGAGTGACTGAGGACTCTGGGGGCCCCGTGAACCCTGACCGGAACTGCCGAGAGCTCTCACAGCTCATGACTTCGATGACTCTCATGACTCTCATAGTTATGGCCGTGTGAAGCCCGGCCGGAAACGGTCGCCCCGTCCCGGACCCGACCGACCTCCCTGGACCCGCCAGCCACTCCCGGCAGGGGCACAGCGCACGCTGCCGCTGCCGGGCAGCACCTCTGACGTCACCGAACGCCTGTGACGTCACCGATGGGGCTCGAGGGAGCGACGGCGGAACACTCGGCCGATTGGCCTTCTCGCTGTGAAGGTCCGCCTGTACTTGGAGTGATTGTTGACGGTGGTCTGTGAGGGTCTGTGGTCTGTCCGGCCGGCGGCGCGCGGGCCCGGGACGGAGCCCGGCGTCGTAACGGCTGAGCCGGTCGCGTCGTAACGGCTGCACGTGCCTCGGAGGTGCCCTGCATAACGCATGCAGCGAGACAGTGGACTCATGACTGTTACAGGACGGCGTGGCTCGGCTCCGAGGTGACCCGGTCATTAGTGGGAGTGGTATTAGTGTGCAGTAGTGACGTGAATTATTTTAGCCGTTGGGTGACTTCTAAAACTGTGTTCGTACGCGACAGAACTGTGTGAAATGCGTAGCGGGAATTCAGTAACATCGAAAATGTAAGCAGACTTTTGTGTTATGTTTCCTTTTGTCACTAACTCAAATGTTTTCATTCTTTGAGCTTACCTTTTAAACATAAGCATTTCGCCTACAAATATTTGAACTTCGAGTCACGTTTAAAGTACGCAAATGCACGCATGGGATTGAGCAAATGCAATATAATAAGCTATCTCACACTGACACCTTGACATGGTAGATGGAAGCCTGCCGAGATTCACGAATTACCCGGACGTTTTATCCCAGAACCCGCCAACGGATGGTCATGGGACACGAAAGCGCTTTGCAGTAGTGACCGTTATTGCCCTACTGCATCCTCTATGGTGCCCTCCTTTGTGATAAATGTTCATTGCTTGCTCACACTGCTGAAAGCATAACCGTAAAATACACGGGCTGCGCTGGCGACACATTTTATGTCAAGATACAGTAGGGGCGACTGCGGAGTGCTTCAGAGGGCAATTCATTCCCATCGTAACAATGTGTCATGGTAATATCAAGACCCCTTCCAGTTCACAGCCTGAACCCATAAGGCTTCACGATCATTTCCGTTCGGGCCTACCAAAAGAAGTACAACGGAATAAGGATATGGTCGTAATGATAATTGTTTATGTGTGAGGGAGACCTGTGTTAGGAGAACATTTTATTAATTCAGTGTTACTTGGATATTATTGCCATTAACCTTTATAGATTTCCAATAGGTTCCCATTGACCTCTTTCCTATAGAGATCAATTATAATTGCATTCATGTGTGTTTTGCATTCATGTGTGTTTTGTCCAAACTAAACCTGAACCGTAATTTCTAGCAATCAACCTTATGTTACAATTATCCTAAAAACATACCTACCTAAGTAAATATCAAAAAGTGCACATAGATGATGTATTTTATGCTATTTTTATGTCAAAAAATAAAGGTCAAGGTCAAACGCGTAATTGCCAGTGAATGCGGTCACGGTTCAACTAGCCCCGCCGTCTCCCGGCCAAACTCTAGTCTAGTGACTAGAGGTCTAGTGACTAGTGACTCTAGTCTAGTCTAGACTAGTAGTCGCCATTTTGAAATGGAGTGTGAAATTGCATATTGCACGAAACAAAATTGCGTGATGTTACTCGATTTCAAAATTTCCCTAGTTTAGGCATACCTAATGAATACACACTGCTCATGAACTTATGTTGAATTATTTCTCAAAAGAGAAAGTTGCTTTAGGTTCATACCTAGAAACACAATTTTGTTTATAAATAACCGCATCCATCTCGAAGCACGACAGTTCTTAATGGGATGGATGATAGTGTCTGCTGGAATGTGCAACAGCGATTTAAGCAAAATCTGTCGGCAATTTTTAAAATATTATTAATGGCCCAACTTATCCCAGTCTCCCCTAGTTAGGCTCCTTTTATTTGGATTGTTGAAGTTATGCTGTACTGCATCAGTTAAAGCCGAGAACCACGCTCTTCGCGATGTGGTAAGAAGTAACGAATCATTCTGTCTGTTAACAAGAAGAAACCGCACCCTGTTCTTGGGTGCTACCAATTTTGGTGTTATTTTATCCAAAATATATTTTGATAGGCTTTTGGTTTTGATTAAGGCATATCCACATAATGTGTTGGCGGTTTCCAAAATAATTGAAAATGTGAAAATTAAAAACGCATTGCAGCCGGAAGCATTCTGCCAATCTATGTCATGTATAGCACCCGATTAGGTACCATGCCCGGCTGCAGCTATGCACATGGGGACTAACCTCTGATCACGCCGCACACGTGCTCCCTGAACCTGGCCCCGGGCGGCGTCGCCGTGTCTGTGTGTGCGTCAGCATTCTGAGGCGCCCGTCCGCCGCCCCCACCGTAACTGAATGTGACAATCAGAGTGGGCAGCCGGGGTGCCGAGAGTGGCCCGAGGGCTGTTCAGAGTCGGCACCGGCGCTCTCGGGGGCGGGTCGGTCGGCAGCCGTCCGCCCCCGCCCCGCCCTCGTCTGCGCCCCCGACCCCGGCCACACGCCTGGGTATTTATCCGCACCGCACCGCCCACTGCCATGCTAAATTGCGCCAGCTGGAATTCATTAGCGATAGTTTTAGCACGCGCATATGCGATATTACGGTCACATTTTCGTTACTAACTTCCCTGCTCCTATTGTACGTTAAGTATTGGAGAAGTTCCCAGCTCGTTCCGTCGCGCAATAAATGCCGCAGCTGCTGGAAATGTCAGTGTGCCGCCCCTCGCTAATCTGTGCTAAATTGAATCATAATGCTATGTCGGCATGCGTGACCACGACCAGCGCTATAATTTCATTCGTTTAACCTACTAAATTGTAGGAAAAATGTTGTTATCCTTCTCGTCGTGTTCATCTGTTTAATCCCAAGCTCATCTGCTGCTGTGTTCTTTATTTGCCGGTGATCAATGTAGTGCATACGCCGTGTAGTATTCAGACAGCAGCCTCGTCCGGACACTCGACGCCCACTTTGAAGCACGTTACGACCGCCGCGGCGGGCTCGAGAGGATTGATCTGGGTCGTGGGATGTCTCCGAGGGAGAGAGGGGGAGAAAAACAGCGGCCGGAGACCACTGATCAATGATTTGTCACGAGACACCGCGCCCTCGGAAACCCTGGGGAGGAGAGGCCGACCGGGTGGAAAATGATGAACTCTTTCTGTACGACTACGTTATCTTTTGCATTTATCGTTTGAATTATAGCTCATGAAAGAGGCATTTCGTTTTATAGCAAAACCTTGTCTCCTGTTTTTTTTCTTCAAAGAATGTTTTCTTTGGAACAAGGCTTCCGTAGCCTTTATCTCCGGGAAGACTCTGCATCGGGCGCTAAATGTGGTTTGACGTAGCCCGAGTTTTTCTTCAGCGAGTATGAACTAATACAAAGTGGGCTGTTCCTCCGTCAGGCCTATCGGTTGTTCACGAATATGGGCTCACATATTTTCACAAATATGGGATCGTAGGTATTTCTACAGACAATGTTATGGAACCGACCTTAACCCATGTTGTAGGAGTCATGCATAAATGATTCACTAACGCAGCCGTAGTTCTATCATCACTTTACGTTTACTTTGACATGTTTACCTCTGTCTTCAATTATCTACAATGTTTAAAAGCAAAATAAGCTATTGATGTTATTGCTTTCTCTGATGGCGACGCTCCTGCATCCGAGGTCCCTACGGATTAGTTTGCTGTACGTATATTGGGTGAGTTGAAAATACATAGAGTAAAACCTTGTTCCTCGGGACTTAAGCGGTTGGCATTTTCAGCCAACCACTAACCGTCAGAAGTTTACCACATGACCTTTGAGCATGCATTAAAATTTCACTTGTGATCGATCAAAGTAGGGTCACATCATCAATGAAGTTGTTTCGATCGGTTACAGGCATTGGCCGTAAAGGCCATTTTTCTTGAAGTCGTGAATACGTGAGCTTCCGTATGCTAACCGGCTGCCACTCACCCTCGGCCGTTCGTGCCAGTGGGCGGCGATGCCAAAGTGGTCCAAAACTGCCATTACGGATGCGGAAGGTCACGGGGTCAAGCACAGTCGAATGCGCTTGCGTTGTTTTAGCATTTGATGACGGCAACTTGGTAATCCTGTTGCTGCCTGTTGCCAACGGCTCTTGGCTAATGGCTCTTTGCGTGACATGTTAACGTTCGTCGTGTAGGTACTCGGTAGTTACCATGCTCACGGATAAACGAAAACATCATTTTATTGATTACCCTGAGCCGTAAGGAATTACTTTCATCGCTTAATGTTTAAGTCAAAATGCCGAATGTCCACTCTCACGCACTTACAATAGCGTCTCCTTAGCGCCTATCGAGCGCGTCACAAGATCGTTGCACCGCCCGAGAGAGGCCAAAAGATCGGCGTCCCCTCAGCGTTTAGTCACGCTCACAATGGCGGCTGTCCGCCTCACCGATGGCCGACCACCGTCATCGCCACCAGCCTAATCACAGTCGGATAATACCCCCCCCCCCCCTCCCCCCGTGGACCGCCGCCGAGTGCCGGCCGTTATACTGTCATTAGACGGTGATCAGCTGTTTGGCGGTATTAGTGGCGAGTTGCACTGTAAACAGGGGCGGCGGAAGGAGGGGGGCAAGGGGAGCGGTTGCCCCCGTAAACTCAGCCGAGGGACGCCTTGTGTTTCGACCGGGGCGGCCTGGGTTTAATGGGGGAGGGCAACCTGGCAAGGGGCGTATTGTCAGGGAGGCGTGCTAGCAAGGGGCCTAATGGCCTAGATGACTTTGTAGGCACCCCTTGGTGGCCTGGCGAGGGTCTAAAAGGCGTCATGGCCAGAGGCGCCATTGGTGGTCTAGAAAGCGCCCACTCCCTAGTAAGGGTCACCCTTGTGGTCTGGGAGGTGACTTGGCCTGGGAGGTGACTTAGTGGTGTGGGCGTTGGTCTCGTAAAGGGCGCTCCTGGTATTTTGAGACAAAGTGGTCAATGGCGCTCCTGGTGATCTTAGAGGGGCACCCCTTACTAGGGGCGCCCCTCATGAGCTGGGAGGCGCCTTAGTAAGGGGCGCCCTGATGGTCTTTTAGATAGTCTGGCCAGGGGCACCCCTTGAGTTCTTAGATGTGGCTTAATCAGTGGCGGCCTTGGTGGTCTGACAGGGGGCATGGACAGGGGCGCCCCTGGCGGTCTGGGAGGGGCCTAGGCCAAGGGCGCCGCTGGTAGTCTGGGAGCTGACCTGGCCAGGGGCGCCCCTTGACCTGGTCTTCAAGACGCCCTAGTGAGGGGCGCTCTGGTAGTCTGGGAAATTACATGGCTCTGTCACTTTGTCAAGCAAGGAAACAATTGCATTGCATCATATTTTTATATTTGTAGGGGCGCCTCTCAGTAAGGGGCGCCCCGAAATTAGTCAATTCAATAGCACCTCTAGTGTGCTTAACTTTTTTACAGTGTGTGTTCGTCTCGGGAAGAGCTGTGATCTGGGTGGCGAGATGTGCCTTCTGCCGAGCCGACCCTGGCCTGGTTACCCAGTGCTGCCAGCTGGGGACAGGGTGACCTGGGGACAGGGTGATCTCGTTACCCAGCGCTGCCAGCTGGGGACAGGGTGACCTGATTACTCCGTGACACCATCTGAAGTGGCCTGGTTGGCAATGTGTTGAACTTAACTCACATTGCAACAGGCGACCATGATTTGGGTTGCATTTTTTAGGCTAATTCACTTATATGTAATTGTATGTATTAGAGATGCAATATTTCCCCTAAAATCGAATACCGGCCCCACACAACACCACCAAATTAGCCAAAAATCCCGGTTATTTACCGGCGCTACCATTGCCATTGCATTATCACACATGCTCGAATACCACATAAATACCGCCGGTACTGAAAATATACCGGCATACCGGTATGGCGGTAGAGAAATGTTGCACCTTTAGAATGTATGTATGTATTGTTTCATTTGTATGACTAGGAAAGTCATGTCTTGTCATGTTCATAGGTCAAAGGAAGTAAACACTAGGAACTCAGTGAAATATTGAACAATTTCGCATTTCCTGCGAGAACTTCCGCGTGAATGCATGCGATTACAGAGCTTGTTGAGGGGCAGTGTGACCTTGCGGCCTTTTCAGCTGTCTCGACCTGTCTCGACCGACTTTTTCAGCTGTGGGATTTGTGCGGTGACCTTAATCCGAAAAGTCGAAGGAGATTGCAGTCATAGTTTGCTAAATTGCCAATACAGCGTACTTCTTCCCATTTATTATAGGATTTTGCATAAATTTAGTCGAATCATTTAAGTAGACAGATTTCCGAGATCAGGCCAGGCACAGAACAAAGCTTCTGTTCCATGTGTGCGGTTCTGAACGCACCATTCGATCATCCAATCCAATCCCTTGATCCAGTAACCTTAGTCCAGCGAGCCTGACCGGGAGATTGTAATCTTATCGATCTCTGGACTGGGCTACGCGGAAGGATTATGCAAATAGTAGCATGCAACGTTAGAGAACGCATCGCCCGTGCGAGCGGCATTCTTATATTTTCATAAACAAATTTTAATATTGTTGTTATTATATCGACATTACGGTTGGCATAAACATGTTTTTTCATCGATTTTTCCATTCCAAATATCACCGTCCTGGCAAATGTAGTCTTATCCAAGGATCGTGCTTTTACCATAAGAACTAAGCTCGGCAACAGGAGCGTTGCCCAGCTCGTATATTATGCTATCCGTGAATGGCTCCGCTGTCGACGTCTTCCCATTCAGCAGGTTGCGCCACTCATTTTATATTCATTGCTTTTACTCAATTAGGATTGTTTTGTCTTGAATCGTGCGAGCCGGCTCCCTCTCAAAACACTTTGCATCTTATTTGGGCGTCCATTGATGGTTCTATGCTAAGTGTAATACATACCAATTGGCACGCCCGATTATTGATTGCAGTATCTGCTGAAAGGTTACGGAAAACGAACTTGAGTCTTTTGATATGTGTTGTTTTCTTAAAAGGCTCACAGCTTAATAGTTTATGGAGCAGTTTCCAGCTTTACAATATAGGTATAATATGTATATTCATATTTATTTGTCAACAATCCTCACTTTTAGTATATTTTGAGTAACAAAGGTGACAAGGTTCCGGTCTTAGCCCGGCATAACTACGAGCTACCATTCCGTTTCAGAAACCTCTAATGCATCGAGGTGAGCGACGATTCGACAAGCCGGCCCGGCAGTGCGAGATCCACATGCAAGTCGGGAAAAAGCAGGGCTGCTGCCAAAGCTGGCTATCAAAGTAAGTGGCCACATACTCCTTAACGTTAATTATGAATGCAGCACATCCAAGCTCTGGAAGAGGTACGCGCGTTTGCTATACCTGTCTTCTACACAAAGACTTGAATGGACATGGTCCTGCCCGATCTGATCAGGTCTTTATTAGTCGTTCTCACGATGCTTATTTAGATCTTCCGAAACGGCTCGACCATTAAAAGAAATCAAACTGCATTCAATAGCCATGAAAAGCTCATACAATAAACCCTTAATCATTGTCCTCGGGGCCACCGAGGACGTCACAGATCAGGTCAAAGACAACATGTTATGGCTGTATCATGACCTTTTCGGATGATCCAATTATAGTGCAAATTAACGATATTAAACACATTTGCAGTCAATAAATAGATATGTGTCGCGTGCCTCGCATTTCAAATTATCATTTAAAGCCATTTATTATTTGGGTGAGGTTAAGGTCATCCGACGTCTTAAGAGCGACGACCAATGCCAGCGAGCGAGATGTGAACCCATAGAAACACGTCCACGAGATCTAATCGCTGATTAAGGCAAAAGTAAGAGGTGTAAGTCATGTTTATGGGGCTGTTTTTCGTTTTCATTACACAAAATATATCATGATTTAAATATGATATCAATATCGTATATTGATCAAATATCAAATATCATATCATTATTTCACCCTTTTCTTTCGTTTTACATGTTTAGAATAATGCAAGAGATGGTACAAACATTTCCTACGGAATGGAATAAATCACGAGTCCAACACATACCTACATTATCGTTTCACTTGCGGCCAAGCCTTAGTGCTCCCGTTAATTGTGAACATTTGACCTAACCTGACCAGATACAATTGTGGGAAAGGCATACAATGGTGCCATACGACATCTCAGAGAGCACCGAATCATGTTTTTTGTCTACCAGAGCTGTACCTGTTATGGGGAAGCCGTAACGACTTTTGCAGCGGGTGCTGCCGGAGTGAAGAGCTCCGCGTGGTAGAAAGTGAGCAGACTGTACCGCAATACTTTGTGCCATCCGGCGCAGCCTTCCCGCCGCCCGGTTCGGTGCATCTAACACCACGATACGATATAATCTAAGTCCATCTTTCTGCTATGTGCAGTTTGCACGGTTCGTGTACAAGTAGAAAGAAGGCACCAAACCCAACGACTCTTGATTAAAGGAACATTGTCAACCTTTGGCTGTAATGAAAAGAACGGTCAAAATCAACGTAACGCATTTTGTGTCACTGATGGTAAGACTCAAACGTGCAGCCACATCACCAAACAGGATAGATGAGGAAATTATTTTTGACTCATCTCCAACTCACAAAAGAATTGCCCGATTATGCAGGGCTGGTAAAAAGTGATGATCTGCTGATATTGTCGGCGCCAAAATATCCCCATAAGAAGTTTGTTTCGGAGCCAAAAAACGCATCTTTATGTACGTATGAGAATTGAATTATATCAGTAAAATATAACGAGTTTCAACTCGAAATGATAATAAAAGCAACTTATATACGTATATGTAGGATACCTATGTCTTATTCAGCAAAAGAAGAAAATTTGTAATTAGTTGTAGCGTTCTCCCTCCTTCACTACAGTTGATATACTGCGCCAGTATGTGAGAAAGGCTTGTGACCAATTGCAGTGAGAGCGACAATACTTAAAGCGTCGTTCACTGAAACAAAACCACACCTTCGCAGAGCCGGATAAATAGATGTCGCCACCATCCTGCCCAATGCCGCAGAGCCGGCTGGGAGCCGGCTGGTACGCGGTACGCGGATTTTCGCTGATATCAGCGGCCGGCTCCGGCTCCGGCTCCCAGCGCCCCGCTGTGGGGTATTCAGCCGATCACGCCCCGCTGGGGGGAAGAGGGGGAGGGGGCAGATTCTGCCCCCATCCTGTCTAACTCCCGAACCAACAGCCGTAGCGAGACGCGCGAGGCGGCGATCGAAAGCTCTTAATGAGAAGATTCTAAACCATACTTAAAATTGTCTTCAAAAGGCCAAGTTCAAAGGTCAAGGTCAATTCAAAGGTCAAAACCATGTGTTTTCAGATTACTGGCTCTAGAGACAATATTATAAAAAAAACAGCGCGACCAAACTGAGCAAAAACACTTCCAACTAAGAGGGGAAGTACTGCTGGAGTATACATATCATATTAAGTACAGGTCTTGGTCAAGCTGAGGTCACGAAAAGTCACCATATGCAAAAGTCATATGGAAATCGTGTAACACGTGTTATACGGTTGATTTCAGACATATAATTCAATGGTAATTTGGACATTTGACCTCAAGGCCAGGTCAAAAAGGCCACAAAAGGTAAAAAAAAAAATCATTTTCTTTTTGTTATCAAACACGTGTTTCTGATAGAGTTTCGTCTCAAGAGTTCAATGCTGTAATTTATTTTTGAGTACGACAAAAATATAAAAAACGCAACAAAAAATGACGTCATTTAAAGGTATACTTATTGCAGTCATCTAAGGGGGGAATACCAGTTTTACTTTGAAATTTGGCATGCTGAGAGGTTTGAGGTACTTGTCTCACATATATATATATATATATATATATATATATATATATATATATATATATAACGATAGTCGGTTATGTTTAACCACGCTTTTGCATGTAAGTGCGGTGCTGAGCGGTATGACGTTATTTGCATGGCTATGCGGGCATTGTGCATGTACATGTACGTTTGTGAGCATAATTGTGCCAATCCATTGTAATGGTTAGTCGTCAATAACAAGATATGTTTCCCAGATGTAACATTCTAAAACATAATAGTTATCAATACTTATGCATTGAACCCTCACTCCGACTGAGAAGCAATGCATTGTCTCCAATGCAAAAGTATGTGCAAGTTGCCCAGGCCTAACATATAACTCTTTCATACTTAACTTAACAACTAGTAGATGTCTCCTTGTGACTTTAAGCCATAATTGCCATATATTTTACAACTTGCATTTGAAGTGGCATTTGTGATATGAATAGTGAAGGTCCAGGTAAGAAGGCAATTCATAGTGTTGGGTCTTCCGTGCTTATGCTGAAGTTTATGTTGAACATTACGTGTTCACTATTCGTGTCGTTGACTGTACTCAATATTCAATGTTTACGTGTAGTATTTGTAAATATCTTTTCGTCGTGTCAGAACTCCCAAATTGATGTTAAATATACATAAGATCAATGCCATTTATGTTCTATCGCTGGACGTAATTTTGCAACCAATCAGCGACAACCTCCCACATTCGCCATCCAATCAGCTACAGCCGCTCAACTTTCGCGAACCAATCACCGTCGGCCATCAGCTCCTGCCGGCCAATCGGCGGTGTTCACGGCTGACCGGGCGCTGCCTCAGGCTGTGCTTCACCAAGCTGAAGCTGCTGCTGCTGGCGATCGAGGCGCGCGGTGACGATGGGGCTGACAACAAGATCGCCATCAACCCGCGTCACATCAAGCTGCAGCCCAACACACAGGGCTTCTTCATCGCCCAGTCGGCCGACGAGGTCAAGCGGTAAGGTCAAGGACGATGTCAAAGAGCACGGTTCGAGGATAACGTTAAACGGTGGGGTGGCTGAGGCAGGCGCGGACCCAAACATTGGGGGCATGCCGAAAGACCAGAGCTGGAGTCAGATGTCGAGCCGAAGGTCGAGGTCAAATGGTGGGGCGAAGAGCAGGGTCAAGGGCAGAGAGAGTATCGTATGACGGTCAAGTGATAGATGACTACCCATGTAGGTAATTACTCTACAGTGGCGAGTAACGCGTTTCTTTTTTACCTCGCTAACTGGAGTTAACCACTGGCTTGGTAACGCGCCTGCCCTGGGATATTTGGCTGCGCTGAGCCGGGATTTTGGCGGCTTATGGCCGTCGCGATGATATCAAAGCTCTAGCAGGAAGCAATGTCATTTCTCTCGCTCGTACTGTGCAAAAGGCGGTCCGAACTTACCACCTCGCGAACATCCTCAGGGCTTGGTACTACTGCAAGTCTTGTCACGAAGACATTAAAGATGAAACGCTCATCAAGAAGTGCAAGTGCAAAAACTGTGAGTAAGGGAATTGTGGGATGTAGTGGTATTTATTTGGTGCATTACCCGAGGTTCTATGAAGGGATGATTTGTTTGAAGACGCATGACCATTTGTATGTAAAGTTACATTAGCGTCTTGGTATATGGGTATTTTCCAAATAACCAGCGGTGGTATAAACCATTTTTTATTCTTCTCGGCCGACTTTGTTTC
Organism: Balanus nubilus; assembly: GCA_031763405.1. NCBI lineage: Eukaryota > Metazoa > Arthropoda > Thecostraca > Balanomorpha > Balanidae > Balanus > Balanus nubilus. Next base: position 12,634 of record JARFNZ010145049.1, read on the forward strand.
ATTCTGTGCTCAATGTGCTTTATTCTGATAGAATGAGATAGACATGAAGTTAAAGAGGAATAACGGGAAATGAACCGTTAGACATCTGCATATTTTTTTTTACTAGAATGACGTTTACCTGCTCCTTCTAGTGTACTTTCTTCTGCAAATGTGCATAACCATTTACACATGTCTTTGAAATCTTACAAAAGCTGTGGCTGTAAATGCATTTTTGCCATGCTAGCTTCGGCATGTATCATATTAAACCAAACTGTAAATTTCGAGGCGGGCCACATGCATATTGCATCACCTACCCTTTGGACACTGTTTCTTCCAACCCCTAGTAGTGTGCATTCCCACAATATAGTTGTGTGGCCAAGTGATGCGAAATTTCCAGCTTTTGACCTCGATTCGCCTCGATCAGAGACTGTGAATTTTGTAGCCCACAAAACTATTTAGTGTATGTATGACTGTTGCAACATGCCAAAATGAAAAATCAAGTCTTGAGATTAATTGTTACCTGACCTATTGAAGTTTTTAGATACCAGCTACAGACAAATCTGTTCGGTGCTGGAATTTTCGTGGCAACATTTCGTATCATCAGTCGTAGTACTAAACAAGACTATGAATATGCCGTAGTTGATAGAGTTCATTATTTCATCGGTACCTTCCCTGCCCTTACCTCCGCAGTACACTGACTTATATTTTGGAAAATACGGAACGATATCTCTTAGCTGGTCCGGGCATTAACGTATTGCTGACCTGTGATATATTTATCTACCCTTGGAGGACATTTTATCATCGGTCCCCTGGCTGAACTTCGGAAACTCCTCGCATTTGACGCGTGTAACGTAACCTAGCTTTAGACGTCCGAACCCCTTACCTTAAATATGACTTCTGACTTCTGATCTGACACTGACCTCAGCGCGATGTCCTTGACCTCTAACCTGCCTTGACCTCTGACTTGTTTATCATGTTATCGACATCCATCCCCATGGCACTAATTCTGACCTGATGCACCGATTGCATCTGACCTGAACTTGTTTCATCTTTCGACATCTTACCTGACCTTGACATTTAATATCTAAGTTCATTTAAGCTTTCTGCCGCGGATATCTGCCCCCACCTAATCGTGCCCTCTTTGCTGACGTCTGACCTACGATATATGACCTCACGATGACCCCTGGATATATGACATCTGACTTTTCCTGAAGATGACCTCCAGGTATGACGTCTGACGTATGAATCCCGACCTGATGATGACCTCCTGATATATGCTCTCTGACCAGTGACCTCTGTGACCATTGACCCTAACCTATGGTCAGTGACCTTTGGCCGTTGACCTTTGACCGATGACCTCTGACCTGACCTCCGCAGACATTGGCTCCACCCTGCTAACCTCGGGTCTGGTTGGCCGAAATACAAACGGTGGTTGGCTCCAGAACGGTAACGGTGTGACTCTCGTGGTACCCCGCTGGTCCTCCGTCAGCCCCCGCCAGTCCCGCTCGCTCTCTCCCTCTCTTTCTCTCTCTCTCTCTCTCTCTCTCCTGGCAAGCTGGCAGGCTTGCAGTCTCTGTCTTCTGGCAGGCGGACAGTCTCTGGGAACCCCTGGCAGTCCCTGGCAGGATGGCAGTCTCTGACAGCCCCTGTCAGGATGAGAGAAGGAAGCCATTGGGAACTTCCGCACGACATCGGGGACTGGTTGTTGATACTATTAAACGCCCCTATGGAACTGAGCAGGTGGTGCCAGCACTTTTATATAATACCACACATTTATCTGGTTTGTCACACTAATAAGAACCAACTTCCCTTCTACAAACTAAGACCTTACGGTGATTTGTTGCCAACCAAACACAGACACCACCTGTTTGTTTCATGGCGTGAAAACCGGGCGGTAGGTACGCCCCGACACTGCCTGCTATGACCAGACAGTTACCAGACAGTCTCCAAGTGTCGTGCGGCCGAAAGTTCCGTTGGTTTCGTCCTCTCAGCCATCGGCCGCTGATATGACGGCAAAAACCCCGCCACCGGGGTGGCTAACGTGCTTACTTTCAGACCGGCCCTGCTTCGCTTTACGTCCGCTACAGTCCTGCTGCCATCGTTCCCGCTAACCATCGCCGTCTAGCGCGACAATTACGGAGGTTTTTGTCATAGCCCGACTTACCGGGATATCCTCGCAGCGGCGTCGCCACCGGAGGGGGGGGGGGGGGTGTCTGGCTCTCCCAGATTGGCTCGGAGTCTTTTCCGGCCGGTCTTCCCACTTTCGCAGGATTTAATAAATATGAGTGTTACGGGGCTGACCCCCGCAAACTCCTGACCGGCCATCCCAGACCCCAAGGCTGGACCCTTAACTCAAAACTGTGTTGCGACGCCACTGTCTCCTCGGACATCCGTGAATAGAATCCCAAACGTAACTGGAAAACTAAACGTTACTCGGAACTGGAGAACTTGTTAAAGTAAAGTTATTTCTGTTAAAAAGTCTCCATAGAAGCACTTATTGAAGACAAAAACAAATGTTAGTTCTAACCATTAGGCGTTGTTATGAATTCCAATTGGCTGATCTTTTACCAGGACGAAAAAATGGTCTCAAAAGTTCCGAGACCTTTTTCTCGTCCTGGTATAATAGCATTTATCCGATAGACATTGAAGTGCATAGAAAATCAGGAGTAGCATGGATATTGCAATCTACCATGGGGAGGGAAGAGGGGACAACATTTAACGTCATCATTATCTGTTCTACATGCACATAAATTAAAATTAAAAGTTGATAAGTGATTTTACTCATATGATCAAGGGAATACTGAGTGCTTTTTATCAAGGTGTAAATGGAGCATGTAACTTATTAATTTACTTTCAAAAATAAAATTAACAATCACGTCCAACTTATCAGTGAAGAGAGTAATTGTTTACCTCCCGAGTGCCGCTGGGTGAAGTTTTCATCTTCTGCCGTCCCCTGTCGCCAACGCGCGTTTTGTGCTGTCCCGAGCCAGGCCGTGCGATGTCGTCAACCTCCCTTTGTGCGGAAAAAACTTGTGAATGCTTCTGGAAGATTCGTAAATGAATCAGAAGAAATTGATTGATAAGTATTTAGGAAAAAATGAATGGAAATTACCAAAAATGAAGCATTCAATTTTTGCGAATCATTCACGAATCATTTAGGATCATTCACAAGTTTGGTTCAGAGCCAGTATCGCTAACAGGCCCTTGCCGTGTTGAGAGTGGTGTAATGACTCCGCCGACAGAACCCCATCCTTCCATTCCTCCCGTGTTGTCGCTAATTCGTTATCCCTGTATTAACGTCGTATTAACGCCGTACTAACAACGCCGTGCTAACGCCGTGTTAACGCCTTGTTAATGCCCTCGGCTAACAGGCCCACCGTCCAGCCGTCGAGTCCTGGAGGTCTAACAGCGAGGCGCAGGCCGATCTCTTTTCGGAGCAGAGCATAGCTGCACACTGACTTATGGGCAAACAGCGAGCAATCACACCGCGCGATTTTTGACTTGTATTCGTTTATCTGTTAACGTTGCGGCTCAGGCATGGGGTGGCTGAACTAAATAATTTATCGCCGGTTTGCGGTGTTCTTGGCGTACGCAAACGCATCATTAACTGCTGAACACGTTTGTATAACACGAGAGCACACGTATAAAAGGGTGTGCTTGTGCTTATATGTTAACTTCTTAAAGCCAACCAAGCCAAGCTGTCCTGTTCTGTGTGAAGTAATGTTAGGCCATGATGAAACATAGTTGTGAAAGCTATTGAGGAAATTTTCGTTTTAAATAAGGTCGTTTTCCAACGAGATAGCGAGAGAAGTTCTCGTCGGTGTTTAGTGTTGTATGTATGTAATCCTACTTGTATGTAGGCAACTGTTGCAAAAGCCATAAGGACGCGAGTATAATATTACAATATATGTTTCCAAATACTGGTGCACTTTACTCGTAAAATAATCGACGACAATACATATTTTACTTCTTTTTTTACTTCAGCTTCTTCACAGTTAAAACTTACGTATTAGGGTTGTCAGTTTTGCGTTCCGCCCGCCCGCGGCCTCGCTGATAGCACTCCAGGTCCCGTCGCTGCCCCGCGGTGACGTCACCCCGCTAACGTGTGACGTCATGTCTCGTCTCGCAGTGGCCCTGTTCCGAAAAGGCGTGCGCGCCGTGCAAATGGTCGGACGAGCAAGTATGTATTGCCCCGAGCAGCCTAAACCCCGCTCCCTCTCTATGTCCGCTGCAGCTGTCTCGCTCGATCTCGCTCTCTCGCTGTCTCTCGCTATATGTGTCTATCTATGCCTATGGCCAATGGAGGTGCAACTTTTCTCCAGAACGAACCCGGCTACCCGGCTCATCCGGAGCGAGTTATATCGGTTGTTGTCTTCTGTTCAGAATTGTCTTATTTTGGGGGTATTTTGAATTGCGTCATTTTATCATGTGCACTTAAATTCAGCCAATAAAAACGAAGGCTTTTGCCAAAAATTGACCGAGCAAAATAATAAAACGGGCTCCTCGATGGGTCTCAAAGTCAGGGAAATGTTGCGCCTCCAATCGCTTCTCACGTAACCAAAGCGTGTCGACCTCGGATTCAGTGTGTCATCTGACGCTGTGATCAATCACTGCTACCCACTGCAACACCGGCCAACAAGCTAACCACCGGCCTATGCTGAGTTCCGGAAATGTTGCTCCGAAACCTGAACTTCAATAGCTCCGGTTCTTCTTGCTTAAACGTTCCTTGCTTAATGGCGCACCTACCTTCTGCAATGTTTATTTATTTAAAGAGTGCAGAGCTAAAATAAAAATGAGAGCAGGGGCATGCTAGTGCAGATTGACCAGTCAAGGTGAATCATCATTTAACATCATGTCACAGATTTTGCTGAAACCCTCCTCTTTGAGGATACTTTTTTATCAACCATTCTGATCTCAGCTGTAATATTTATTTTTAGCGTCATTTTAGCGGTTTCCAAGTTAGAGTCTCCGGCTGTTAGTGCTAAACACAAACAAGCTTCTTTTTCGAATAAATTTTGCATGCGTTTGTTTTACAGCGATGGGATTGGATTATTCCTTATTTTATTTTGAATGGCCCATAGTGTCATACCCCTGTACACATTACAATTTTGAGCGACAAAATACATGTTACTAACTTTTTCATTTTGTATTTTTTCAAAATAAAACTTCTATTCTTTTTTAAAAGTTCCCCATCGTTCTATATTTTCTAAATTGCTGTTTAACCAAATGATGTATCAATAAAATGTATGGTACCTCTTCAGAATAAACAAATATGTTAAAGTATGCCTATGTTATACCCGTGTAGACGGTTCCTGGACATTCGACGACAGAGCAGCCAAAAAAATGAGGGGTTCAATTCTGACCAAAAATGTTATACAGCGTAAACTGATGCGCAGAGATGATTTATACAGTTTGAACGCATTCCAAGCAACGGTTCCAGAGAAACTCTCCCAGGCATTATATTTCAAGGTCATTAACTGTGTCATTTTCTGCCAACCGACTTCGCTGAACATTATCGTTATATATTGTATATATATA
>JARFNZ010145061.1:0-10235 GCA_031763405.1 Balanus nubilus
GTCATTACATGAGCCTGGCAGCTCCTCTGCCTGTCGGTAGAGGGTAGATGAGCCTGGCAGCTCCCATGTCTGTCATTACATGAACCTGGCAGCTCCTCTGCCTGTCGGTAGAGGGTAGGTGAGCCTGGCAGCTCCCATGTCTGTCATTACATGAGCCTGGCAGCTCCTCTGCCTGTCGGTAGAGGGTAGATGAGCCTGGCAGCTCCCATGTCTGTCATTTCGTGAGCCTGTCAGCTCCTCTGCCTGTCGGTAGAGGGTAGATGAGCCTGGCAGCTCCCATGTCTGTCATTACGTGAGCCTGTCAGCTCCTCTGCCTGTCGGTAGAGGGTAGATGAGCCTGGCAGCTCCCATGTCTGTTGTTAGATGAACCCGACAGCTCCTCTGTCCGTCGGTAGATGAGCCCAACAGCTCCTCTGTCTGCCGGTAGATGAGTCGGGCCGTTCGTGACGGTCGGTGGCGGGCGGCAGCGGCCACCGTCACCCGCGGTTCGCACTGGCTCCGCCATCCGCCATCCATTTCTAACAAAACGGTCCGTTTGGGCGCCGTTCGTGACGGGTTCAGTGCGAACCGGGGAACGGCGCCCATGAGCGCCGCCTGACGGGTGGTGGCAGCGCGCAACAGCTGACTGCGACAGAAACGGTCCGTTTTTTTTTCAAAGTTGAGCATTGTTCAACTTTTGGCGGGGTGACAGGACGTTTCAAGTGCTGTTGTGGACGAATTAATTTGTTTTTTATGTTAAGTGTATTTTTAAGCGACTGGAAATTGCTTAAATAAGCTAGCAATTATCTTTCTGTGCATTTTTGTTTAAAATGTACAGCATTGTATTACGTCATTTGCAGAACAAGCACTGCGCACCACATGCATCACTTGTGCCATTTATGTAAAAATATTGGGCTGCCATATCCCATTTCAAGGGCTGCCAGATTCGACTTTGGCCGACACCCGCCGAACGGGCCGTTTTGCTGGAAACGGATGGCGGGTGGCGGATGGCTGATCCAGTGCGAACCGCTGGTCAGTGTCAGGGAGAGGAACGGCCCGGCACCAACACTAAGCCGCATCGGCCAGACTGCTCCCGACCTGAGAACGTTCAGCACGACATAACCAGCGCGCGATGGATCCGATGAATGTGTATCGTTTCAGCAAAATTCAGCTAACTCTTGATGCTTCGCAGCCTGCAAACAAAGAAACCGTACTTCCAATCAAATGCCAACCAACCATAGTTTGAAGCAGTATAAATTCGTTTTCAAAAGGAATGTACCGACATTCACTTGGAGGTTATGTTTATATTTCCGTTGTTATGCATCAACACTTTGTTACACATTCACCATCTATATCGTGCACTCACATTATGCTGTGAAATACTTTTGCTCGGCGTTGATTGAGGCGTCTGCTGTCATTTTTTTCCTGGTAGCCAACTGGCCCAGACCACACCACACCACAGCACTGGTTGGCGTGCGCCGGGCAGGCTCGGTCGGCATGCCCGACCCACGTGGAATCCCGCCCCGGCGAGGCCGAGCCCCGATCTTACAGCGGGTGACACGAACCTAGCACGGCTGCCGATCCCAGGCAACAGCGGATCCAGGGCAGGGGCCAAGGCGCCATGACCACTGTTCAGCTTAGGGAAGGCCCGTGACTAGGGACAGTATCTGTAAGAACCCGCCCCAGCGTGAAGAGGCCTATTTTGTTTCCCACTCCCACTTTGACCACTTAGTCGAGAGCCCGTTTCAGCATTTGAGAAAAACAATCTCGCTTACTGAGGGCCCATTCTGACATTTCGAAAAACTTGGTGGGATACGTGGGTTCGCCAGTAACCAATGCTGAAGGCGCCCACATTTTCTGCCCAGCGCATTTCCCTCCTCGAAGTGAATCCTAAACCCGCCGTTGATCCAAGGCGCCAATCTGGTCATCTCTGAACACGTAGTCTGAACACTGAGGTAGACTGCACGCTATAAACTCGCTGTACACAGAGCGGTGAGCGGTGGGAAGGTAGGTAAGGGTCGTCTGCCTGTTGTAGGTCCATCAGTTGGGCTGCCTTGAAGAGTTCATCAGGGGGCTGATGGAGCTTTCCGGCAGATGCAAACGAACACCGTGAGAAGGTGATGTCGGATGCCCTGTTTCCATGCTGCCTTGCACGGTATCGGTGTACCTGTCTACCTATATAACACCATATGGTTTAGGCACGGACATGCATGGCACGGACAGAGCGCTGATATTGGGTCCTCTTCCCTTCCATAATATGTTGGACTGCAGACCAATAGTTACTTGCATAACTGCATAACAATGTTGAACCGCAGATCAATAAAAGCGCGTCTCTTATGGCTCCTTCCACTGTGTCGTCATCGAATGATCGAAGCCGATAGCTTTCACATGCGATTAATGTACTTTCAGCTAGATCCAAGTACTTTGGCCTTGGACCAGTTTGCCATTATCTGAACATCACCGTTCGACGCATGAAGCCAAGATACTTGCGTATCTTGTGTCTCCCTCGCACGCAGTGGCCTCCACTCACAAGAGGCGGCATTTCCGTATCGAGACGCCTTCCCACCAACACGGCGCAGCACGCATAATCAGCGGAATTGGTACCCGAAGCCATTAATTTCCTGTGATTTGACGGTGGGCGTTGCTTTCAATTAGGACTGCGGGCTCAGAAAACCATCCGTGCGGACGAGACAGGCGCCGCGAGCGATCCAAGGTCAGCGATGAACTTTGATTAGGATTCACGCATTGGAACCTGTCTGTTTTGGTTTGGCTGAACTGGTGGGCGGTCGGGGGTGACGGTTTATTAAAGGCTGTCAGTTACGACAAACGCTGTCACTTTTTATTCAATATCGATCCAATTGATACCTCCTTTCATATGATTCCACGGTGTTCTTCATAAACTTTTTACATTCAGCATTGTAAAAAGGGAAAAATGAAGTTCATTCAATCACAGTACCTACTGATACATCGACGAGAAACAAACCAAACTAATATCAAACTCGATCAACATCGATCAATAGTGCTCGTGAAATGTGAGTTTCTGAATTACCTCATTAATCCATCCTTTTTATTTAGGCCCGGTTCTCACTGAGTGAAAAGTAAACGAAACGTAAAATGAAACTGAAACGAAGACAGTCAATTATCATATTTTTCCTATGCGCGCCGTACTGAGCATATTCTAGGCTATTGTTGTACCATCAACCACGTTGTCATATCCGATTGTGCCCTGCCGTTAAATAATTATGCATACCTATTTGCCATAAGCTAATTGAATAAATGAACACTGAATACGTACAGTTACACATTTTCTTAAAACAAGTTAAATCCAGCATTCCTACTATTTATCTCCCTGGATTATGAAGTTGTGCCCTTGGAAAACAGTCCATGAATGATTTACTCTGCCCGTAATTGTCGATCATGATATTTGCGAAATTGGCATGTCATGACAGAAGTCCGCAATTTGCATCTAAGCACCGGAAAGATTGATACCAAACTAGACATACTAGTTGTCAACCTTTGACGAGGACGCCCATCTCACATACTTGCCGCACCACTTCTCCGGCATTGGAGAGGCCAGGGAACCCGGTCGGCCAGCTGCTGGGCCAACAAACTGATTAAACACCGGCTCCACCTGATAAAATGTTCCCTGACCGGCCCGCCGGCCGGCCGCCGCGCTACGTCTGCACTGAATCCCGCCTGACGCTGCGCTGAATCCCGCCCGGCTGGTGTTTGCGGGTGGGCATTGAAGTCGCCGCGCCAGTTCTCGTCCAGCCCACGGGAGGGGTCTGTGTCGACGCGACGAACCGGCAGTACACAGAACCACGTGACTTGGGGACTCTCGTCCACCAGCGGGGTGTTAACTTCGTGATCGACCGTGCGCTCAGTGACGCAGTGACTGTTGTTTTTACATAGCCCGACGGCGGACTCCCAAGCGCAAGTGACTGCGCTGCAAACTCGTCGCGAGTCAAACCGATACACCAGTGTTTCGGGACCATGCAGGTGTAACATCACCTCGGACAGGACCCAGTGTGGCCAACATGTTCGGCAGCTTGAAGCAGAAGCTGCAGTCTCTGAGCCCGGTGGCGAGCCCGGTGGCCAGTCCGAACTCCTCCCCGAAACCTCGACGGAGGTTCCCTTTCCGACGAGCGCCGGCTCGCCTGAAGCAGCGTCGTGAGGAGTTCCGGGAGGTGCAGTCCGACCCCGAGTGCGACTTCGCTCCGTCCCACCAGCAGCGCCGCAAGGGCAGCGTGCCCGAGCGCAAGCTCTACTTCGATAGCTTCTACGATGGAGTGAAGGGCCAGGCATCGGGTCGCGCCAAGGGTGCACAGGGAGGACGGACACCCGGTGACAGGCGGGAGCAGAGCGTCACTGTCGGACGCGTCGGAGGACACAGCCAGGTAACATGCAACACCCACCTGGTCGAACAGGTCGACTGTGCTCCCGTCAAATACTAGGGTAGTGTCATTGACGACCGATTTAATTATCATCGTGCGGCCGTCAACCGTGCATGTCTTCAAGCCGTGACGGTTGGTAGATATAGGTTAATGATGACATTTGTGTGAAGAGGGGTTTCATGTTACAATTGGGGCTTACTCCTGATTCAATGAAGGAGTACACACTCGCGTGATCGCAGTCAGTACCATAGTCCCTCATTAGTGACCTAGCGGCACAATTTTCCCGCTTAAAAGGGAAAGTGTGTCTCGCTACAGGAAAAGTCCTTTCGGCGTTTCGTGGTACTATGGTTTGGCGTGTGGCTCGTATTCGTGGTAGTGATTTGGGCTTCAATGCGCCGCAAAACAGCCGTGGTTATTGGGCCGTGTGCGGTCGTCTTCATGGCGCGTTTGGAGGCAGCTCGCGAACTGCGGAGGTTTATTACCTGGCTTCTGTCGGTCACTCTCACCACCGATCGAACTTGTGCCCGAGCTTGTGTCGATCCAGCTGCTGGTGGAGGTTGCGCTCGAGTCACTTTCTTCAGGGGTGTGGCAGTCCCTCAGGGCAGTGCGCATGCCACTGGACCAGCTGCCGTCCTGACTGAAGGCCGGTTGGAGGTCACGTAGGCGACGCAGTCTCCACGACTATTAGCAAAGCAGCTGCCGTTTCTGGAGTGAGACGAGACGAGCGGGAGACGAGCGGGAGACAAGCGGGAGACGAACGGGAGACGAGCGGAGACGAGCGGGAGACGAGTGGATTCAGTCTCCCACGCTGAGCTAGATGTCTGATGGACGTGGTACAGCAGTCATAGTTATCATCACCTTTAGAGACCGTTGAGCTCCAGCTTCTGTTACAGATTCTGGAAATCAGATACTGGATACGGACGCTGAAATTTGCGCTCATTGTGTAACGTGCATGTCTATTGCCAATGCATCGCCGACATGGCGCTCTTCACCTCATATCACCGCCGGCCTGACCCAACTCCCTTTCCCCACATCTCAACAGTGGGTAACCCCGCTGGCGATGATTGCGGCACTCTGCTCTCATCTCGCAATCCGACGACGGTCTGCGGTCGCTCTCGATCACCCTCTCCCCACAGCAGTGCCATCCAACACTGCCCGGGGCGCCCGTGACGACCCGTGCCGCCCGGGGCGCCCCGTGACGATTCCGCGCCGCCCGGGGCGCCCTGTGACGATCCCGCGCCGCCCGTCTAATCGCTGCTCTTGACGAGCCGTACGAGCCGTACAAAACAGGCCGTTACCCGCACTGAGGAGCGCTCGTTGAACACAGCCTCCTCCACCGCCATCGCCGGCAGCGAGGGGCGATTATGACTGCCCGCGCTGACCCTCGGCCCGGATGTGCGCCCTGTGTTGGCGTGCTCTCGGGTGCTCTCAGGTGCGTATTATGGCCGGCTATGCGGAATGGGGCGGGAGGTGGTTGTTGGCAGGCGGAATTCCACGCAGGGAAGGCCCCGGGCCGGCACGTCAGTCGTCGCGGGGCGGCCGAGCGCCCGAGATGCCTGTACTGGATCGGCCCTACCTCGGCTCAGCTCGCCCGCGTCCAGCCAGCTGGGGAGACCAGGCCAGACACAGCGACTGGGGAGACCAGGCCGGCTACAGCAGCAGGGAAGGCCTGGCCAGATACAGAGTGTTGCCATGCTAGGCTGGATGGCTTTCACATTCGTAAAAATATTAAGTTGAAACTTAGAACCTTTGTTATGACGGTTTTTAGGGATCAGAGCCGCTTTCTAAGTGGAATTGTTACGTGGAGCCAAGCCAGTATCATCTGATTACGTAGCATTTGTTTACCGACAGGACTTTAAAGTGAAAGGCTTTGTGCCCCGCAAAAACTATCCACAATTCCCCACCCACGCTCACCGTCGTTATGATCTCTCACTACATTATCACATGGATCTCCGACCACTAAAGTCGGTCCACCACCGCTACATACCGTGCAGTGACGACACCAAAGTGTTCTGTAGTCAACAAACATCCCCGTCCTTGTCAAGGTGGAAATGGTATCGGAGGAGCGTTCTTGTTAATTGAACTACGTCAGAGGACAAAATCACGATAGGATGTGCCGTATTCCCGCGAGTCAGGGAACTTTATTCAAACGCATGTGAATGGGGATTATCGCCAAGTCAGGAAGGAAATTGTTGGTCCCATGGGATCTTCACGTCCTACAAACATGTCTGAGGTCATGACATGTCCTACAAACATGTCATGACCTTTGTTTGAGGAATACGTAGTATAAACCCTGAGGGCATCATTTGAAGCATGACATATTTAACAATTAACAGCATGTGTTCGCGTGGTTATATTACAGTTCTGTTACGTAAGCTGACTAAGTTATGACACCAACAGATGTTGCAGAATATGTTTTAAATTGGGATCACTGCCTTGATTTTCCGGGATTTTGGCAATGTCTGTTCCCTGCAAATTACATTATTATGAGCTACATGTGCTAATTTCATTCTGACTTTCCGTAAGAGCGCAGCCCTCCTAACCATTTTGGCTGAAGTGAAGCAGTAATCTGGTTTGCCCTCTCGTTGCTTCTCGTAGAGCCCCTAATTCCCTCCGTTACACAAAGCGCGGCATATGTTATCGGCGCAGTGAAAGTGCGGAATCCGCCGTGACCACTGAAGCGGAGCGAACCGCTCGGAGTCGGTTGGCTTGAGATAACTCGTCACGTCATTCATTACAGCAGCGCCCGCCGGCTGCTGCGCGTCCGTCTGCCTTATACCCGTCCGTCGTCCAGTGTCCCAAAATTACATTGTATTTTGGCTATCCGAATGGGGAATTGGAGCCAAAGAGACAATGAGAGTGGACAAATATGCAGACAATGGTGCATAATTTTATTGATATCGTGCATTTTAAATTTATTTATGTTTGAAACTGTATCACAATTGATAACTAGTGACTGGGGGAGGGGGGGGGGGGGGGAACTCACATAATGAAGAGTGAGAGTGAAAAATTATTTCACTCGGGTTTTGTTTCTCACACTAATCTGCCAATTTTGGGACGCTGCTGTCATCTTCCGTACGTCCTCCGTCCGTCTGCCGTCCGTCTGCCGTGCGTCTGCGGTCCGCCTCCCGTCATCTCCCGTATGTCGTCTGCCCGTCTACCGTCCATGATCCGTCTGCTTTCCGTCTTCCGTCTTACCGTCCACCTTCCGTCTATCGTCTTTCTCCCGCTCCCGCTCCCGCTCCCGCTGGTCAGCTGTCCGTCTCCTGTTCATCTCCGCCGTCCGGCCGTTCCGTCAGCCCGGCGGTCCGTCCGCTGGTATTATCGTCTCCCGGTGGCCGGCGGAGCACGGCCGAACACACGATCCCGGTCACGGATACATGCAGCACGCCGGCCCGATAACATCGCTCACGACTCTTCGTCTCAGAGACGGGTGGCTGCCCGTCGTGAGGCCGCCGCTGTTGCCATGGGTTTACCTGGACGTTTGGGCCTCATCCGCCCCCGCCCGCGCTCCGCCCCCGCCCCCGCCCCGCCGGTGCCGCCGGTGCCGCCGCCGTCTCCAACTGCTGCTGCTGGGGTCGGTCGGTCGGGGAGAGGGCCTGGAATGTGGAATGGCTGCCGCAGCCGCCGTCGGTCGCCGGGCGATCGGGTGACCGTTGCTGGATCCGGGCGGAGACGGAGCTGCCTGTCCGGCGACCGGCCGGCGATCGGCCGGAGGGGCCGCCGACTGGGCAGTGCACGAGGGGGACGGCTCGGAGGAGGAGGGGCCGCCGCCCGGCTCGGGCAGTGCACGAGGGGGACGGCACCAGGAAACGGAATGGATGAGGGTATGCAGCTGGGAGCTGGTGGGAAACTTCGGCTCGGTCAGATGCTTCTCAGCTCGGGAGGAGTTGATATGATATCTATTCGGCTGTCTCCAGTTGTTTGAATGAATTATATCGAGGGTTTTGATTGACTGATAAGTGATTAAGCTGCTAGTGTTGTTTAAATCTAAATCTTGTGATTTTTTGGAGAAACTTTAAGCGGTTGAATGTAATTGGAACGCCTCCGATGGGTCTTGATACATTTCAGAGATGAATTTCAGTTAAAGTGAAGCTCACTATTTTATCTTAATCTTTTAATTTATTTGTAGAAACTTCATAATTCGTACTATGTATATACCTGAATCCAAATTTCGAATGAAATAATACCACTGTCTTTGAAAAAGGAGGACAGTGTCCTTGGGTTTGTTGAAAAGATCTGTCTCATGTCCTATGGAAAGACGCAAACATGCCTACTTCGTTTGTTTATCGGTGCACGATTTCCAGCGTAGTGACGGAGTCGTGCTATTTATTCTTTGTTTCGTGGACTGTCGTCCATCGCCAGAAAATATTTAAATCCATATTGTTATCAAACGTTTGGCGTCAGCCGCTGGCATGTCTTGGCTGTAAAACTGTCCATGTCCTTTCGTGTTTCGTTGGTAAACCTACGAAATGAGCCTCTCCTGGTGTACAGCCTTGAACCTTTCGAAAATGCCCTCGTCTTTCCACTACTGATTTATGGGCATGCCACAGTTATGTTTGAAGACGGCATTTTCTTTTTAAGGAATGACTATAATTCCGGAGGTCAGTGACATTGACTTCACAATACATTGGCCATCGTCGGACTCTTCTAAATGTTCTAGAACCACCATATAATGTTCACAGCCGAAATTCCTCAGCGGCACATGAGCCAATGAACAGAATCTCCATACAACAATACAGCATGGCTCGTACTACAATGATCAGCCCCTGGGAGGCTGGAGAAGCCAGTTTGACTCGATCTCCTTGCATAAGCATGGCGCTTAAAGGGCGCGTGTCTAGCCGCAACATGCTCAGAAACCGCTTGATCACGTCATGGTGAATTGGAAATGGTCCTCAAATGGAGATCGGTATTCAGCTGTTGGTCGCCTTCCTACCTGGTTACATAAATAATGAACATGCATTTCTCTTGATGCTATCAGTAGCATGCACTCGTGAATTGCAACCCGGACTTGTTTAGCTCAGACTTAACCCGATGCACGTCTGCATGTGTGGGCCGACGTTTTATATAGGCGTCACATATATACTCTGCGACTGGTTCGGACTGATGACGGCATGAAGCTGGTAACACCCGGACAGGGTATGACGTCACTATATCATGGCCAGTCCATATGGCTGTGAGAAAACTGTAGGAAAATCCACTACGGGATTACGGAAGCCTTAAAGTTTGTGGTGTGAAAACGTCACACGGGAGGTATTTATCGCGGGTTTATGTTGGACTCTGTTCCGTGGTGTTCATTTTTCATCTTTGTGATCGTCCGCCCGCCAGCCACGATAACTCCTCCCGCTGGCTTATTGGAGAACTTTCCAAGAGGTTGGCTGTACAACTCTGTCGGTCACTGACTGCCAGCATCATGTATCGGCCGGCGTCGTACACAATCGGCTCGCTGGCTCCCTGAGAGCACCCCGTGCCCGTGGAATCCCCCCCCCCCCAGCCCGGCGGATCAGCCCGGATCAGCCCAGGCCGGCGCGGGCCAGGCGCCTTGCAGAGTTCATTGCTCACATTGCATCGCCGCTGCAGTCGCCAGGGGCACTGGTGGCGGCGTCGGCCGGAGCTGCCGCCTCGGAGCGTCCCGCCTGGTCACTGACCACTGACCACCGACCACTGACCACTGACCACTGACCACTGACCACCGACCACCGACCACTGACCACTGACCACTGACCACTGACCACTGACCTCTGACCACTGACCACCGACCACTGACCACTGACCACTGACCACAGACCACTGACCACTGACCACTGACCACTGACCACTGACCACTGACCACTGACCACTGACCACTGACCACTGACCACT
>JARFNZ010145072.1:0-10234 GCA_031763405.1 Balanus nubilus
TGTCCACTCATTTCATAAGTAGTTGTATTGTTAACTCTGCCTATGTGCATAATCTTACATTTATTGTAGTTAAATTTCATTTGCCATGTTTCTGACCAGTCAATCAGCTTATCCAGATCCGATTGGAAAGCATCCTGGTCATGTTTTCCTTCAATAACCCTAAAAACTTTAAGATCATCAGCAAATTTCAATACTCTACTTGTTACATCATTTTCAATTGTGTTAATGAATATCAAAAATAGCAATGGTCCCAGGACAGATCCCTGTGGGACCCCACTGAGCACATCCTTCCATTTTGATTTGCTACCATTTAGTAAAACCCGCTGCTGGCGTTCTGAAAGCCATGTTTCTATTGATGATAACGTAGACGTCTAAACGTCTTCTGATTCGCCCTTTTGGGACAGTTATGTAGGTCACCTTGGATTTAGCGTGAGTTGAATAATGAAGGCTTTGCGAACGACCGCACGGAAAAGTGAGCCTTAATTTTCCGACGTTTTTTTCAGTTCCAACGTTTTTTTTTGTTGTTGCAGTTTTTACTCATTTCTAGGCCCTTTTCGAAGAAAACGTACATGACCCTTCGGTGATGCATGAAACAACAAATGAATGTTCTTGAACGCCGCCGTGTCAAATTGATAGAGACTGGCCAGCGCGTTTGCCAGTGGTGGCCTGGCAAAGTGAGGGCTTGGTGACGCCTGGAATTCGCTAAGGGCAATAATTTTTCTTCGCGAATAGCGGCCAAACGGCTGGGTTGTCGCCATTCTAATGGGAAATAGTGACCAGAGACGGGCGGCAGCTACCGATCGGTGGCCAGACATTGGGTGTCAGCGCGATGGTTTATCCTTAAAGGTGATTTTAAATATTTTTGTTCATGTATTATTTACTTGCTGAGGTGCCTCACGTTGTCCGGGAAATGCAGGGGCCATAGCTTTGCCTGTCTTACACGTCGTGTTTCTGGACTTCGTCTGTTTTATTTTTAGACTCGAATGATATATATCCTATATCATATATCATATATATCATTATATCTCATCATCATATATATCATATACACCTCGGTATATCGAGTAACGAGCCCCCCGCACCTCTCCGGAGATGTGGAGAATAATCATGTATAATAAACCGCCAGGAGGTAGGTATAACATAACGGAAATTATCGCAAGACACATAACGGGTGAGCAGTATGAACGGAGACAAAGTTTGTTTCGAGCCAGCTCGTCTAGTTTGCATTGTAAGGGAAAAACAATTGGTATTATGAAACCTCGTTTTATTTTGGATGCTCCAAACTCAGTGGATTTGGGTTTCGACCCCCTTCAGCGCCGCCATCCGCACGCGCGCTGAGACCTCCATCATCTTTCGCGGCACCTCCGGATCCATTTCCCGGATCACCTGCCGGATCCTGAGCTTCAGCTGCCGATCATTCTTCGCCATCCAGCCTCCTCAATAGACCTCCTGTTTAATCGCTCCCCAGAGATCCTCGATAGGGCGCAGCTGGGGGGTGCATGGCGGATTCATTGCACGTGCTACCACCGGCACATTGGCCTCCTCCAAGAGCTGCAGCGTTTTGCGGGCATAGTGGGCGCTGGCGAGGTCCGGCCAGATCAAATCGCTCTTCGGGTAGTGTTCTTCTATGAACGGGATGAGTACATCCGTCAGACACTGTTTTCGGTTGACATCTCCGCCTACATTGCTCTTGCTCCGCCGGCAGTCTCCGCCGGCAGATGCATAGAAGCCGGCATTAGAAGGTTGCCGCTATAGGTGAAGTAGGATTCGTCATCACCACGTCCAATCCGGCGCTTGCTTTCATTGGGCCGCGAGAAAGCCGATGAAATCGATTTTTTTTTGTGTCTTGCTGGTCGTCAGTGACTTGAGGGGACTTTGACCCTCTTTCTAAACGTAATCGCTTGATTTATACCAGATGGCTGAATTATACCAGATGCGACCAAACTTCATTCAGAAAAAGGTAAGATTTGCAGTTAAAGAGAATGTATGACCTTTGGCGATGGAAGAGAACCATGGATAGCTGGTGTTTTCTGGACGCGTATGATGTTGAAACATCATTTGCAGTGTTTTTTTGCTTCAGATAGGAGGAATTGAACTAGGAAGGACTTATTTGGGAGTGGTTCTTGTTGGTAGGTACTTGTTTCTGGTACTGCCTTATGTTACATTGTAACGAACATATAGTGAATACGCTTAAGGTGGCTTCAATAACCACTAAATGTATCATAATGGATACCTGTTATACTGAAACACTGCTTAATGCTAACAAAATTGTGCTGAAATATATTCGTAGCCACCGGAATGCGAAGTACCTATTTGCATTACAACCCACCTCTTTTCGATGGTGGGACCATTTCGATGTTTGAAGTTAAAGGGAATTGTATTCAACCCATCTAACGCGATCTTCAACCATCAAATGTATTGTTTCCCGGCTTCCCTTGTTCTGAAGTTGCTAATACAAGCGCTAACTCCATTTTTATGGGAAAAGTTCATACATTACCTGTTTTGGCTAAATCAGCCTAATTATTGGCTGTTGTTTATCATTACTACGTGTAGCTGTTATCACGAGTTGCTGCATATCAAATGACGTGTCTTTCACGATAATTATTTTGGTTATCTTCGTTTCAAAATCCGTTAATAATTGATATAGTTATTGATCACACAAACATTTTAAGGTGAACGTGTGCAGTGCGAAAACTTCCGGACGTGATGTGTCGCATCAGCTATGGTAGGTGTTGCATTATTGTTTGTGTGTGTGAATTATGATTGCATTTGACAAAAGTACCGATGGCTGGGCTTTGAAACGAGGCCAAATTTTGTCCATGGTCGTGGGGTGGTCTAACTGTTTGGTAGCAACCTAACAACATCCATACTGAAAAATGTTTGTGGTGTAAGAAATAATGCAGCTACCTTAGCGAGAAACCCCTCAACGGGTGTGTCTTTTTTAGAGCCATCATTGTTAATTAGAACACCAATGAAAATTGGCAAAATCCTATGACTTAATGCATGAATGGTTTTCCGAGCCATTACGACACTTTAACGCGAAACCCAAATTTTCCAGTTTTTCTACGCCGCCACCCATTAACCCGCGTCCCGCTGGGGTAAATTTGACCCCGCCCCTCCAGGATTTTCGCGATAGCTTGGAAGCGATCGACGTGAAACTTTCGGTACCTAATCGGGCATCGATTTAACTTCTTCCTAGAAAGTGTCGAAAAAAATATTTTGATAAATTTTTGAGAAAATCACGTTTTAGTGACGTCATGTCAGGTCATTTTCGGTCCAAATTGACAAATCGCTCATAAATCATCGAGTTTTGAAGAAAAATGCAAAATGAACCGAAAAAGGAACGGAAATTACATTGTCTTCAAAATGGACGTCTTGGATTTATATATTTTTGGTTTTTTTGACCCCCAAAATAAAAATAAAATCATTTTTTTCAATGGCCACAAATCCAAAATTGTGAAGTTCTTTAAAAAAACATAATATATGTGATAGAACTACAAATAAGCAATAGCTATACCAAATTTCGAATTAATATCTATATTTTTGACCACCAAATGGCTCCAATGTGTGTACAATCTGATGGCGTTATTTGTTCAGTTACGTTTTTTTGTGTTCCTAAACCACTTTCGCAAAAATAAATGGCACCATTGGATTCCTTGGGCAAAACTGGTTCATAATCATGTGCTTTTTATTACAAATTATGAATTTCAAAATTTGACCTTTTTTGTCCTGACCTTGGCCTGAACTTTACTTAAAATGGGGTCAAATGGTAAAATGACCGTTACCATCGATTTCTACGTCTGAAAAAAACATAAAACACCTGTCACACGGCTTTAATGTAACTTTTGTACATGGTGACCTTTTGTGACCTGACCTTGACCTTGACCTGTACGAGTATGAAGCTCATACACAGTGCCTTCATCTAATTCTTGGAAGTATTTTGGCTGAATTTGGACTCGCTGTTGTTGATAGTCTGATCTCTGCAGCCAATAAATCCAAAACGGGAAATTTTGACCTTTGACCTGACCTTGACCTAACATTTGACCTTGTTAAAAAACAATTGTAAGTGTGCTTTAGGGTTTTTGTCTCGAGAGCTTTCGTTTGCCGCCTAGTGCGTCCCGCTGCGACCCTTGGTTCGGGAGATACGAAGGGGTAAAATTTACCCGCCCCCAGCGGGGCGCGTTCGGCTGGAGACCCAAGCGGGGCGCGGGTTAATAGGTGACCAGCAGTGCCCCCTCCCGCGATCCCAACGACGCGCAGTACCTGACATTAACACCAGACAAAATAAAAGGAAAATGTCGCGGCACTCGCAGCTAAGAAAATGAAGACAAGCATAAAAAGCTAAAGAGAGGGGATGTTGGTATATTATAGATGAGGTCATATTAAAGAAGGCAGAAGGAAGTCATTGTTGAAGACACCGAATGACTGTTCCCAGACCCCAGCTACGCCACAAAAAATATACTCCACACACTCACACAATTTCACAGAGTTAGTAACGGATCCATTCACTCGTCTGTTCAGTCATACAAGGGATTGGGCAAATCCTGGTCATTGTCGGGCATGTGGTCATTTGCTGCAGCCTGGCAAGACTTCCCAGCTAAGCAAAGCTTGTTGCTGGTTGGCCTCAACGACTCCAGCGTCGGCTGATTGGGTGCTATGTTACGTATGCATTTGACATACGTATCCTAAACAGAAAGTCCACCATGTATACAAAAGAAGATAGATATACCTGCGCCAGCAGCGAAAGTGACAGTTATCTATGTTGTATGAGAGTTGAGTACCTACATATGTCATAACTGACATGTATAAAAGCATGCAAATATTTTGTACGCACTTATATACCTTGTTATCATTGTTATCAATATCACAGTACGTACATGTTTGCGAATGGTGCACAAATAATTTAACACGTAACTCTGGGCACCGTTCGCCAGTGATTTAAACTCATTTGTCATGCGTTGACTCATTTGTCATGTATTATATGGTAAGTGTTCTTTTACCCTGTGAGCGCCCTTCCGTAAAGTCCCTCCCATTGGAAAGCTCTGGCTGTGCCCCTGCGTTGATTTTAACCATTGTTTACATTACCGCCAAAGGTGACAATGTCCCTTTAATTGCTCTACGAGCACGATTTCTGCAGCAATACACCTCCTCTAGGTGAGCTTCCTGGGACTGTCGGGAGGAGCCAGCATCGCCCACGCGTTTAAGCGTAATTGGCAATGTCGGCCTTTCCCATGCCTCGACATTTCCTCATCTTCCCCTATGACACAAATCCAGCCCTGGTTTGTTCACTTTTTTTTCTCGAAATTATTGTAGCCAATATTTCTTCCCAATGTATATTTGACTGCCGTTCGCGATTTTACTAGCAAGGGTGAAAACAGAGATCCAGCGAGTTTTCATGTAACCAATTGACCACTGAGCAAGCGTACAGCGACACCTCTGACTGAGGAAGTCCGTCAGGCCCGCCACCAGGCGGCAGGGTCAACCAACTGCAAACAATAGCATTTCCGTGGAGTGGCGGCATAAGCCGTTATCGATCAATGCATGTAAGAAAACGCAAAAACGAAATGAAAAATCAGGAGCGGATTGATAGTGATATATCTCCAACTGTTATCATCATCATCATCATCAACATCATATATTTCGGATTAACCGCATTGTTTTTCAGTAATCCACGTCATTTACAGCTCAGTGTGCATAAAACATAACTCGTCACATATCACACTTATGACTAAGTTCATTTATATGTTTTCACCTACATTATAGTCCGTTTTTTTCTGAATTGAAAGTTGACTGTAAGAACCGTTCCGAAAACAGCAGGAAGTGGAAAATTACTCGAAAACCAGCTACGCGCCAGAGCAGCGCATAGCGGAAAATAATAAAATTAATACTGTTCAAAATATATTGCGGTAAAAATGCATAAATGTTATCATGGGACGGGTTCGTATGCTACTTCAAGAATATTAAAACTTTAAGGTTAGAAACAAACCTACCTAATGTCCAATCTGCCCGCTGACGTGCCACGGGAAAATATGTTACGGCTCTTCCAAAATATATTTTGTTTTATTCTCAATGCTACACCAAAGTGCGCTTCTGGGAGATGGGAAAGCAATTCCAGCAATTCTAGTGCCAACTGCCAAGTCCGTGCTGTTTTCTAAAAGGTTATTACAGTCGACCTCCAACTCAGAAAAAAACGGACTATAGTTACCACCAGACATGTGCACGGATCCCAAAAATGGATCTCGGGATCCAATCCCTAGGATCTGGATCTGGGATCTTATGGGATCATAGATCCACCACTGGCATTTTTTTTAGAGATCCACTGGAATCCTAGATCCACTCCTGAAATGTTGTCGTGAGATCCACTGGGATCATAGATTCACCCCAAAATTTTGTCGAGAGATCCACTGGGATCTTAAACCCAAATTCAAAAAATGTTATCCATTTTTCTCTATGTCAAACTTATTTTTTTTTACTTGGGCTTTGTTATATTTTAAGGGTACATGTTGATGGTGTGCAAAATATCTCCAAGATGGTTTATGCTTAGTACCTATATTTTTAACTAGCTGAGTAACCCGACGTTGTCCGGGAAATGCAGGGGGCAACACCTCTGCCCGCCTAGACATCGAGTTCGGTTGATATTTTTTATCATTGCTAATGCATTTACAGATGGCATGCGGTTGCCTTGTTGCCTCTCTCATTTCTGCTGATCTATTTGGTGATACTAAAACTCTGGTTGCCTTCATGCGCTTAGCTTCAGGATTAGTCCTGGTCCCCAGGAAATAACTTCTCTTTGGCGGCATGCTGTGCACAGGGTGTTGAATGAGAGTGCCAAAAGTGTTTTGGGGGCTCAATGTGATCCGGGAAGATGCGACATTGCCTGGATATGACAAATTTGAAGTGTCTGTCACTTAACCCGCGCCCCGATGGGCTATTTCCGACCCCTGCCCGCCGATAGGGGGGAGGGGGCGTTTCGGCCCCCCACGATCTCTCAAACTACTGGGCCGATTTTCAAAATTCAAACGGCATTCATATTTTTATATTTTTATTCAAACGGTATTCATATAAAGGCGCCAACATATTTTTTTGAACGCGTGTAATGAATGCCACTCAGAGTATATATATCACTGAGTAGGTTCAAGTTTGGCGACTGCCGTTGTATTGTCATGTCTGGCTTAAACTAGAATCTACTAGGTTTGCTACCATATAACCATTTCTGGTACGACTTTTGGAATATTCTTGCATCTCAAACTAGAACCCATAGTATATAGTAGGTTTGGCCTGTATCAGAAAATCCTACGGCCCACAGCCCCCACGGCCACTGAATACTTACGGCCTACGGCCTTGGTTTCCTCGCGTTCGTCAAAAAAAGCGCCCTTGATAAGCAGTGATCATACCGAATGTATGTGCGTGGTCAAGATCTCTAGCAGTCATCGCAGTGGAAGGATACCTAATGACGTCAATTATACTTTTGACAAAATCAACTATAAATTTAAACTTTGTAGTGGTTAAAACACTCATTTTATTCTACGAGAAAATTTACTAAATGTAAGCCTTTGAAATACTATGTAGATTTGTAACGTATTTATGTCTCAAAGCTTCAAGCTCTCCTAGCGCCGCTGATTGGTCAGTTTTCTTCGGCTGGGCCAATAACACGAGGTGGATATTTCCAAGCGTATTTCATGTGAACTACCCTATTTGTTTTCCAACATATGTTTGGTTTAGGATTCCGTGTTGTGGACCGTGGCGTTGTGTTGTAACAGCTGGGCGAATATTGCTGCATGTTTCTAGAACAATGTTTTAACCTTGATTCAATTTGTAGGTAGTGCCTTCTAAAAAAAGGTAGGTAGGTAAGACAGTTCTCAGTTTGTTTCAATTACAATTTCAATTTCAATTTCAATTACTATTGGTAGGGGTTGGGGTGGTAGGTTAGGTAATGGTAAGGCAGGCGTTACACGAGCTGCCAAATGAAAAGCATTATCCAGAAAAATTATCCAGATCACTGATTGGAACGCTCGCTCCGCTCGCTGTGTGACCTAACCCAACCTAACCTAAACTCAACTCAACTCAACTCAACTCAACTAAACTAAACTAAACTAAACTAACCTAACCTAACCTAACCTAACCTAACCTAATCTAGAGTGTTTGAGAGTAAGAGCGTCTGAATCGGTGATCTGGATAATGTTTCTGGATCATTTTTCATATGGCAGCTCGTGTGACGCCTGCCTTACCATTACTGTAGGTTATAACTTATAGGTAGGTACCTTATTTTGGTTATGGTACAGGTAAGGCAGGCGATACAGGAGCTGCCATATGCTGGAGCATTATCACAAGGTGAACCAATCTCCTGAAGGTGACCCAACCCCCATCTATCACGCTCACGTAAGAGGGCCCCAGCCCCCAGCATAGCGTAGCATTCTCTTCAAGTTGTAAAAAAGGTAAGTTGAACCAATGTCACACAGCGAGCATTCAAATCTATCACCCAGCTAATCCCACAATATGGCAGCTCTTGTATCACCTGCCTTACCATTACCCCTTATCTCTAGGTGGGGAAAAGTTTGTTAATTTACCTAAGTTAAAAAAGTTGTTGACACCTGCCCTGATGTTTAGGTTAATGTTTAGGTTTAGGTTTGTGAGCTAATATTAGACTAGGTCTATTCTGTGCTCACCTTGTGACATGTGTCTGTCGGATCAGGTTGAGGAAACTGTGGCCCAGTGCAGTTTGTCGAGCTTGTTTTTGGAAGCATTGGTTGTTGTGGCTTATGTTGATGCCAAAAGTTGTATTGTATTGTATGGTATTAAATAAATAAATTGTCTTAATTACATACAAGTGCCTGTGGCTACCATATGACAATTACCATTCACATTAAGCACAAAGTAGGAAAAACTTGATGTCTGCCTTAGTCGGGAATGTCATACATGTAAATCGGAGGGCCAAAACACACATCAATATTGACCTTAGGTTAGCAGTTATGGCAGAGATGACAGATTTAGGGAAGGGGAGTTCCAGTCATTCACTGCTTGTATGTGAGGGTATTTTGACTCTTCACTGATTCTTAAGCTTAAAGTGATGATCTCTCATAGCTCTAGAGGGAGCAGGCATGAAGATGTCTGGTTCCATATAAGTCTCTCTTTTGAAGGGTCTATCATGTCCCCTCACCTTTGTCTTTTGTGCAATGGTGACAGCTTGTGTAATGGTCCTGCTCAATTAGAATCTGGTCTGCCCTGTTGGGGGGACCCCATATGACATTTCCATATTCAAGATGAAGCTGGCAAGTAACAATGCTGACAATCTGGTTCCCTTTAGCCACAGCATTGGGTACTTGTTTTCTAAATTTTAATTCTGTATACATTATGTATGCCACAAAATCTTGTTCACAGAAGGTGGTTTCAAGTTCACTGTTTTGCATTGTAGAAGTGTGATGGGCCAATGCAGAGCTTGAGGAGCTGATATGAAGAACCTTGCATTTGGCATTGAAACGGAGTTGCCACTGGCCAGAAAACTGCAGGTCTTGATGGATACTAGTTTGCAGTACCTCTGCATATTGTTCCTGGTTTTCATAACATAAATATCTTGTCATCTGCAAAAAAAGAGCATAATGATCTGTCTGGATGGCACCAGGAATGTCATTTACAGGGTTGTAATTCATTTTTTGCTGGTATGCAGAGTTTGTATTCACAGGAAAATATTCCAAACAATCACAATTACACATGAAGTGAAAAATACAAGCACCCAGAAACTAGGTAGGTACGCCTCATTTATGAAGATGACAGAGCAGGGGGCCCCAAGACAGAGCCTTGTGACATACCACTTGGCAGCTCTGACCATTCTGATTGGCGGCCATTCAGTGCCTTCAACACACTGCTTCCAATCGGTGAGGAAGACCTCAATCCAGTGAAGCAGCTCCTCACCAACAGTGGATAGGCTCTTGGCTTCCTCACGTCTTGGCCAGTGTCAGAAAAGTGGTTTCATTATCTAAGTTTGCAGAACAAATTTCCTCACCATCAGCTGAACAAATTTTAATAATGTGTTTACCAATCAGGCACGTAGCCAGGGTTAGCGGCCACAACGCATTTTCAGCTACAGGGGGGTACAAGCGAGAATTATCAACTTGATTCTTTCCATGCAATGCCAAAGGCGTAATATTAAAAGTTAAGCCCAATCCCATTTTATCCTGACTCCTATGATGATAGCAGCCTGAAAAAGAATAATGCATGCTATTTTTTGTCTATCTTC
>JARFNZ010145083.1:0-10234 GCA_031763405.1 Balanus nubilus
CCTGTGTTTCTCGAGGTGCCAGCGGCTGTACCGGTCCGCCCGCTGGCGGGACAGCTCCCAGTTCGTCTGGCTGAGCGAGGCGGAGCTGACTGGCTACTGTTTGGCGGTGAACGGCAGCGCCACCCCGCCGCCGCAGCGGCCGCTGTACCACCGGCTGCGGCACAGCATCGTCAACGGATACCGGGTAACGGAGGGACGGGGACCCTGGGAACAGAGGACGGCTGGCGGAGCTCCGTGGCGTGGGCGATGAGGGTGGGGGCTGCGGCTGGTGACGGCTGTTCTGGTACGGGATAATTCTAGGAGAGATATGTGGTAGGGGACAGGGACACTTGTAACTCAAATTTTACTGTGAATTTTACAATTTACTGTGGTAGTGAACACATTATTTTTAGTTAAAATGTTGTATCGCCCTGTTTACTGTTGAATCTTGCTCTGGCCTGACCGTACCTGACCTTATCTGACCTGTTGACCGACAGGAGATTGTGGATATTCTGCTGGAGGACAACGTGAGCTGGGAGCTGCCGCTGACCACCCGCGACACGGTCGCTCGCGACGTGGCCGCCCTGGTGGCCCGCCGCTCCGACCGCGTCCCCGCCGACCTCGCACACAGGGTCAGGGTCAGGCTCAGGGTCTCGGCACTGTCATGGCTGTGACGTCTGCAGAAGGCAGATCTTTTCACCGAAGTGGCCGCGTCAATGTGTTGTTTATGATTCATGATGGAACCATTTGTTTGTTTCCTTTTGCGAATCCTGTCGTTACTGGGTTCTTATCGCGCCTGTGATGACCCCTCTGCCGTCCTCCACCCCGCAGATCGACATCGTCAACTGCGTGCGTCGTGCGCTGGGGGGCCGCCACCAGGCGGTGGAGCTTTCATCCGCCCTCTCCGGCTCTCCGCGGCTGCAGCGGCTGCTACTGGACGCCGTGCTGGCCGCGCTGCCCGCCTGTGACGCCGCCGCCGACCCCGCTGAGTGCCGGCAGCGGCTGCGGCTGCTGCTGCTGCGGACCGGGCAGCACGCAGCGGGGCTGGTGGCAGCGTTGGCCGCGCACGGCGTCGGCGCCGAGCTGTACAGAGCTGAGGAGCTGGCGGAGTTGGTGAAGCTGCACGGCGAGGCCGAGGAGGCGGAGCTGCCGACCGACACGCCGCCGGCTGCCACCGGCATACACGACCCCATCGTGGAGGTACGGGGAGGGGGGGGGGGACTGGCGTCTGATGTGATGATGTGGGTGATGTGCCCCGTCAGGTGGGCTGCCTGCAGCGGCGTCTGTTTGGGACACCTGATGTGATGATGTGTCCCGTCAGGTGGGCTGACTGGAGCGGCGTCTGATTGAGTCACCTGATGTGATGATGTGGCTGATGTGCCCCGTCAGGTGGGCTGCCTGGAGCGGCGTCTGATGGAGTCACCTGATGTGATGATGTGGCTGATGTGTCCCGTCAGGTGGGCTGCCTGGAGCGGCGTCTGATGGAGTCGTACTCGCCGCCGGAGCTGGCGGCCACGCTGCGCCAGCTGTCTGAGCTGCAGCCGGGCCGGCCTCTGTGGCGCTCCAACACCCGCTGGCTGCTTCCCATCCCCGTGCAGAGCGTCATCATGTCGCTGCCGCCCGGCTTCGCCAGGGACTACTTCTACATCGTCATGGCCAAGGCCAACGAGCTGCTGCAGCTCAAGGTGATGAAGGCCGAGCTGCGGAAGCTTCAGACGCTGTCACGGGTGCACACTGCACCGGTGCTCAGGTCGACTTGGTGTATTGCTGTTTAGTGTTAGATACGCCTGATATCCCGGTCCATAAAACGCATTCATTCTTCCTGACATCTCGTTCTCGCGACTACGTGCCGCTCGGTGATGCAGCGCTTGCATGGCGTGTTATTTCTAGTTGCCCTTGCTGAGTGTGTTCTGCCCGGGGGACCCTGTGCGCCGTTCTATGCTCCGCTCCGCCCGGCCGCTGGCACCGCCTCACTCGGCCCTCTCGTTTCAGAGGTTCGACGGTTCCCGGGAGCTTCTGCAGGCCATCCTGGAGGAGGCTCAGTCCGGGCCGGCCCAGCAGGGCCAGACGGCAGCCAAGCTGGTCCGGCTGATCGGCTGGGAGAAGCTGCTGGCCGACCTGCTGCAGCTGCTGCACAACTGGCCCAAACTCGGAGGTGGGTACTGGACACTGGATACTGGGTACTGGATACTGGATACTGGATACTGGATACTGGACATCTGCAGCGGTGCGGACTCGGTGAAGCCACATGCCTCGTGGTGTGGTGGGCTGAAGCTCACGAGCATGACCTGGATAATTACTGTGGTACTGAGAAGGCTTTGGACTTTGGGCTGACGTAGCTCATCACGAGCGGTTCTAGTTGAAAAACGGCTTGTTTTTCCTGTGGCGACATTGAAACGCATGTTTATCCTTGTCTACCTGTCCCACCAGAACAATTGCATTACTTTATTTTTCACTCACTTGATATTGTTTTTTTCCGTTTAGAGATATATTTCGCGACTTTGCGTTACTTTGCGCCTTTTCCTCTCACCCCGTCAGACTACCGTGAGTTGACGCCGCGCGCCAAGGCGTGTCTCTCGGCGCTGAAGACGGGCAGCGATGTGATCCCGCGCTCGGAGCTGGTGGAGCACTGCACGCTCTACCTGCTGAACGTGTGCCAGTGGGACCACCTGATCGACCACCTGAGCGAGCAGGAGCGGCGCGGCTGGACGCAGATGGACCTGGCCGCTCTGCTGGCCGCCGTCTGCCGAGAGCTCGTCAACAAGGGCAATGACAGACAGATGTCTAGGAACCTCTGGAACGCAGGTCAGTCGGGCGCCATAAGTTGCGGCGCCGTACAAACCCAATTAACATCATCAGTCGGGCGGCCGGGCGGGGTATAAGGATGTGTTGTGCTGGCGGGAGTGTGTTATTTTGTGGACCCTTTTCTGGTAATTGTTCGCAAATGAATGGCATGACTCGAGCGATATCACGGCAGAAGAACGGACTTGTCGGGCATAGTTGAATGTCCCTCGAGATTGTGTGTATTGTTGATTCGATGATGTGTTAACGGGTCACCGTAGAAATAAATGAATGCCTTTGCAGCAGTGATTCTGATATTCACTGTGCTTCCTGTTCGTGCGGTGATTCAGATGTTCACTGTGCTTCCCGTTCGTGCGGTGATTCAGATGTTCACTGTACTTCCTGTTCGTGCGGTGATTCCGATGTTCACTGTTCTTCCTGTTTGTGCGGTGATTCCGATGTTCACTGTTCTTCCTGTTCGTGCGGTGATTCCGATGTTCACTGTGCTTCCTGTTCCGGCAGTGATTTCGATGTTCACTGTGCTTCCTGTTCGTGCGGTGATTCCAATGTTCACTGTGCTTCCTGTTCCGGCAGTGATTCCGATGTTCACTGTGCTTCCTGTTCGTGCGGTGATTCAGATGTTCACTGTGCTTCCTGTTCGTGCGGTGATTCTGATATTCACTGTGCTTCCTATTCGTGCGGTGATTCAGATGTTCACAGTGCTTCCTGTTCGTGCGGTGATTCAGATGTTCACTGTGCTTCCTGTTCGTGCGGTGATTCAGATGTTTACTGTGCTTCCTGTTCGTGCGGTGATTCAGATGTTCACTGTGCTTCCTGTTCGTGCGGTGATTCAGATGTTCACTGTGCTTCCTGTTCGTGCGGTGACTCCGATGTCACTGTTCTTCCTGTTCCGGCAGTGATTCCGATGTTCACGGTGTCCGGTCAACAGAAGCGGACCGCTCTGGGCGCCTGTTCCTCCGTCCAGCGCGACTCGCCACACGCCATCATGCCCCGCACGCAGCTCACACAGTTCATACAGAAGGTCGGTGGTACTCGCTGCCTGCACAGCGAACGCATTGCCCATGCTTTGTTTTTGGCCACTTGCACTGTGTCAGTTTGATAGCAAACGCCATTCTCTGTGATTGCTATGCACTGATTTAATTCAAGCATCGTTATCTTCGCCAAGAAACGTGGCGATTTATTTTGCTGCATGGCGTGGTCTCCGCTCTTATTCCGACTTGGGCTAATCTCCAATGTGATGATGATCCGATGTCCAATGTGTGTGATTCGTCGTCAGGTGCACGAGCACACCAGCCTGAGTGTGCTCACCTCGCTGCTGACCCGGCTGCACAACATTCTGCTGGATGACTCCACGCGCGAGATGAGTCTCGAACACGCCGGACTCTGGCCCAACGTCGTCAACAAGTGAGTCCGAAACTGAGTCACGGTCAAATGGTGGGAATAACGTCAGTTCGGATAATCGCTCATTAATGATCGCTCACTCGCTCATTGTCGTTAACGAGAGTCCGGGGTTTGGGTCGGCGGCCTGAATCATGTACAGTCGATCTAATATGAATGTTCTCCGCCACCACGTGGCTCTACGGTCGCTTTTCTACTGTTTGCTGAATCCACACAGTGGCGGCGGTCGGTGTGTCGGGACGGCCCTGCGTAGTGAGCTGAGCCTGTCTGAGCAGTTGATGGTCGGGTGAATGGATCGCCGTGACCTGGTTGACCTGTAGAGCCCTCGGGCGGTAGCCGGAACGATGTGTGGTGTGGCCGTATGGCGGCCGGTTTTTCACAACATACCTACCCCCTGACCGAGACGGGTGTGTCAGTGGAGACCGGATTGGCCAGAGAGGTGCGGAGCGGCATGGAGCATTCATAACAATCGTGATTGGCACGATAAATAGATGGTTTCTCTTACCGTGGGTTAACACGCATTGTCCGTCTGACAGGTGCGTGACCCGGGAGAGGGGAGTTGGTGGAGGTAGTACGGAGTCGTTTGGGAAGGAATGCGCCGTAATCCGGTGGTGGTCAGGGCTGTTTGTCTCGAGGGTCAAGAGATCAGCTATTCGGAGCACGGTTGTGCCCTCACATCTGATAAGGAAGGAATGCGAGGGGTCTGGACCGGGTCAGTAGAGATGCAAGATTAGGAGCTGACAGTGAAATACATATAACCTGTTCTTTCTACAGCAATCCGACAACTGACAGCAATCGGCAGCAATCGGCACTGCTGTCACCCTGCCCGAATCGTGCTGGTTCCACTGGCGGCGCAATTATAACTAATCATAATGGATTTTTCGCATTCATACTCCGTGGCATGACATGCAAGTTAAAACCCTAGCGCGTGATATTGTTTTGATAAGTATCGATTGTCATAAGCTTAGATGCATGCGTCTCATTCAGAGCTTTCTAGTGTCACCTAGCGCGTCCCACAGTCATCATTAGGCCAGAAGATAATGAGGATTGAGGAGACAGATTCTGCCCCTCCCCTTTCAGCGTGGTGAGAGTAAAACTCGCCGTCACGGCATTGTCGCTTACTTCACAGATATTCCACGTTAGCGTATGCTTCTGGTTACAATCCACCACAGAGCCTTGCCACACAAGTTCAATGTTATCGCCCGATCATTATGCGAGCCGGGGCAGGAGGGAGGGAGGAGCACGGGCTCTGGTAAACATTGGACGGCACCGAGCGAGCTGTCAAACCGGCAGTCCCTCCCTCATTGGTGCGAGGATACAACCATGAGTTGTCGTTTTGCCTAACGTGGGAAAATTGGGCTGGGGAAAATACGTATTAGACCTAACTGTACAAGACCTGTCAAAAGTTATCATGGAATATTGTCTGTATTCTGACTGGAGTGTTGCAGAGTAAAGGAATTTGCAGCTACCTAAGCACCATTTTTATTCTTTGAAGCTGCTTTTCTCAGGCCTTTCATTATGAAGTGAATCTGATAAAGTCATAAGCTGGAAGGGCACCAAGTTTGAAAGCTCCGGAATAGCATTCAAAACTTCAATTAGCATTGATCCTTGATCCAGTACTAAAGATAGATAAGTCTCCAAAGCAGGGTTGGTAAAATTAAGTCACTGCTTGGTTGAAACTGGTTTAATCAATCATTTAAACTGGTTGGCATACATTAGTTCAAGCCGCCCTGGCTTAAAAAGGGTGGCTTTTATTGTCTACAAAATAATAAATGCCACTTGCATTAACTTGTCAGAAATTCAAATGCTATTTTTGATGGTCTTATTGGGTTGGTTCTTGGTAGCCAGGTTTAAGTAAGAAGGAACCTTGGACAGCAAAATTAAGATACTTGTGTTCAGGGTACCACTAATGACTGATCACTGGGGTATGTGTAAACTCTGAACCTGCCACAGAACAGAACATGCCAACTTTACAAGTGTGTGAAACAGAACAGGCAGGGTGGTCAACAGAACACACAAATAACAGGAAGTTAGTCTATTTAGAATTAACTTTCCCTGTGGCTGAGGTCCATCTATGACTTCTGTGAGATTCTCACTCAAAGCGATGATGATGGCCATCTCGACATAATGGCGGAACAGTCTGAGCAGTGAGGAATTATACCTACCTGTAGTCTCTTTTTTAAATAGAAAGTTAACTCAAAGATCTTTTTAAAAATGGCATGAGATCTTGGCTGTTGTTTATGCTGCTTGTATGTAGGGGAATTTCAGAGAGCAAACATGATTATGAATGGCATGATATAACTTGTCTTTTGGTGGTTTTAACAGAAAAAGAAACTTCAGTAAAAAACACAACCATCGCTTACATACAATCATCACTGTATTAGTTCTCTTCTGATCAGAAGTATACGCAAAGGTTGCATGTGTGTGTGAAATTAATTTCAATGTTTTATATTCAAGATGTCTCTGTGTTAACTTGTACCATTGGGAAACTAAGTGAGTATGTCACTGAAGATGTTCCCATTGTGGAATGAAACCGGTCTGACCTAATATGATACTATATGAATGCAGTTGTATGTTTTTTACTGAACAGCATGACTTATACCTGCTTAAATTCCATGCCCTGCAGTTAACATGTCAACATGCAAGTATATGGGATCAGTGGTTAGATACTGTTTAGTCAAAATCTCTGACAAGTAGGGCAAACAATAGCATCGATGATTAAATCAGTGACTTTGAATCAATGTTAATGGCATGTCTTTCTGTCAATGAAATGTTGACCTCTGTGAGCATTTCATGATGCCAAATCAAAGCTGGGTTTTATTTATTGAAGCTGATTTTAACCAGCTTAAATTAATAAAAGCCACTGGCTGGCATAAATACAATTTAAGCTGGCTTTTTTCCAACCCTGCTCCAAAGTAGAGTAGTTTGCAACTGTGTATGACAATAATTCTTGAGATCCCAAATATGGTTACATACACAAATATCCATTAGTGAGGAAGGAGTGTCCATTGCAGATTAATGTGCAACTGTACCATAGGAATTCTTGATATTTCAAACATTGTTACATAACAATAATGATCTGGTAGTTGTATTTGTATTTATTGACTAAACAACCACAGGACCAGTGCCATATTTACTCAGACCTTTCAAGCCAGTTTCCAGTTCCATAAATGAGAATCCCTGCAGTACAATTCCGCTAACATCAACCACTTGACAAGGCTGAGCATTATTCTACATTAAAACAAACACAACATATTGCAAAAATAGCACAAGTCACATTCCAACCATACTTGTATGGACACTCACTTCACACTACTTTTCATTTTTCTCATCTTCTACTGCTGCCTCAAGCAGGGCTGACTTGATGCCAAC
The DNA here is from genome assembly GCA_031763405.1 of Balanus nubilus. Taxonomy (NCBI): domain Eukaryota; kingdom Metazoa; phylum Arthropoda; class Thecostraca; order Balanomorpha; family Balanidae; genus Balanus; species Balanus nubilus. The sequence continues at coordinate 7,552 of JARFNZ010145083.1, forward strand.
CTTCTTCAGTTCATCAATCAACTCACCACTCTGATGCATCTGAAGCAGAATGTCACAGCCTCCCACAAACTCTCCATCAATGTAGATCTGGGGAATGGTTGGCCAGTTGCTATAATCCTTCACACCCTGCCGGACAGACTCATCTGCCAGCACATTGTGGGCATCATACTGGACATTGTGCATTCTCATGATCTGCACAACTGCATTGCTGAAGCCACATCGGGGCTGCTCTGGGACACCCTTCATGAAGACAACCACCTTTTTGTTCTTGACCATTGAATCAATCTGTTCTTTGATTTCCGGAGTTGTGCTCATGCAGATTTTGTGGATGAAACCCACGTTCCTTCCCAATAGCATCCGCGGGAGGGCCAGAGCGGAATTCATTTTCTGGCTTTGGGTTAGCTGCTGACTGGCCTCACGCTTGATCTGGGAAACAAATGGCAGTCAGATACTAAACTCTCAGATGAAGAGGTGGAACATAGTGCATGTAACACAACTGTAAGCTGATAAAATATTGCTTCGGAACTCACCTATACCACAAACAGCAACGGTTTCGCCGAAAACTACTGTAGCGTCCGCCGCAGTTATTTTACGTCCTTGGTTATTTCCGTCAGCTTGTAACGCATCCTTGTGTCATATGCGCCGTTTTCGCAGGCGTCTTGGATATGGTAGCTTGTGCATGAAGCTGCTATGAAGGTTTTCCTTCACACATGCCAAGGTAGCGGGCTAATCGACCGGGGATTCCATGACCTGTGTGCTATTATTTGATATTTTTTAGAACGACAACATATTTTATATCCGTTTTGTGCGTCTTGTGTTTCAGCACGAGCCTGTTCTCGCTGGGCAGCGTGTCCGAGTGTCTTCAGACGCTGCTGGCCCAGGGCATCCGTCTCTACCCGGCCCACATCCCCTGGCTTCAGGGAATGGCCGACCTGCGATACGGTCAGTACTTGCCGGAGCTCATCGATCTGCCTTGACCATCATGTGAATAATGACATCGATATTTGTTTTTAAACTTTGGTTTTCACGCTTCGTTTCTTGTTTGGTGTACCGTTGTTAACGCCGAACAAAATGATTTTATTTTATTTTATCCGATTTAAGGATTCTAACTTCATTTTAAAGAGGAATGATTTTAACATACTTCTATTTTCGAACATTTACATACATTTATATTCGACCAGGCATTTGAAACAAACCTTGGTAAACCCTGGTCCCTGTCTTTGAGCGCCCGCTGTGTTCCACCAGCGGGTAACGAGCCGACCTCCTCGCTGCGGTACTACCTGGAGGCGTGTCTGGTGAGCTCCGAGTACTTCTCTCGGCCCGTGCCTCGCACCGTACTCAGCGAGGCCGTGCTCCGGCGCATGATCAAGTGCTGCTCCACACTCCACTGCTACACCCAGGTAACGACACTGCCGCACTGCTACACTCCGGTAACGACACTGCCGCACTGCTACACTCCGGTAACGACACTGCTGCACTGCTACACTCCGGTAACGACACTGCTGCACTGCTACACTCCGGTAACGACACTGCAGCACTGCTACACTCCGGTAACGACACTGCTACACTCCGGTAACGACACTGCAGCACTGCTACACTCCGGTAACGACACTGCCGCACTGCTACACTCCGGTAACGACACTGCAGCACTGCTACACTCCGGTAACGACACTGCAGCACTGCTACACTCCGGTAACGACACTGCAGCACTGCTACACTGCGGTAACGACACTGCTGCACACAGGCAAAGGCACTACCAACTACCGCCTCTCCATTTTTTAAAATGATATTTGTATTGTAGGTGGTGTTACAGCTGGGTACTGGTCTTCCTTCTTCATATTCATGATCATATTAGCTTATATTTTCACTCCGACTCAACATGGGCCGAACAGTTTGCTGGTACCTGTCACCAGAAAACCTCGAGTTGCTGAAATGTGTCCCCCTCCCCCGTTCAGGCGGCATTGCTGTGCCAGTTCCTCGAAGAGGTGGACTACGCCAGCGCGTTCCAGTACGCCTCGGAGCGCAACTGCGCCGACGCCATGGACGCCTACTACGAGTGCATCTGGGACGTGACGCTGCTGGAGTACCTGACCAGCCTGCATCACCGGCGGGCGGAGCGACACAAGCGCCAGCAGGTCATCAAGCTCATCGGCCAGCTGGAGCTCAACTCAAACAACAACGAGGAGATCCAGCGCGAGGCGGCCGCCGTGCGCAAGGCCCGCTTCCTCCGCGCCATGGTCAAACAGTACGCCGCGTGACGGGAGCGCGGGGAGGGGGAGGGGTCAGAGGCAGCGGGGGGGGGGGGGACAGGCTCCGGTGGACGCCGCGTGATGCGATGAGTGCTGTGTGGGGCGGAGCCGGTTCGAAGACTCCAGCGGGGAGACTCTGCGAGGGGATGGAGGCCGGCGGATGGCTGGAGGTATCCATGATGTATCAGTACATCACCGTGCCGTGTTGTGTGCCTGTGGTGGTGACTACATGCCGTACTGGTCCTTCTCCGCCGGCGGCAGTCTGTGAGTCCGCTGGCGGCTGGCGTGGTGACCTGCTGGTCGGCCGCTGGCGGCTGGTGCGGTGACCTGCTGGTCGGCCGCTGGCGGCTGGTGCGGTGACCTGCTGGTCGGCCGCTGGCGGCTGGCGCGGTGACCTGCTGGTCGGCCGCTGGCGGCTGGCGCCGTGACCTGCT